>OW203769.1:31208344-31308344 GCA_934045905.1 Leuctra nigra
AGAGACGACAGAGAACTTCCTTTTTTAGAGATGGTTTACACTTCCCCTCCCTTGCTTTTTTGGGTGGGGGAAACTACAGACTACAGAGACACAACCGGAACCGGAAACTTACGCGATATTAAGGCATTTGCCGCCTTTTTGCCAAGTAAGTTGACAATTTCCTGCTATTACAATTTAATGCATTATTATTACTAGAAATCCTAATTATTATGCATTAATTATGTACTAACAACTTATTATCACTACTAATGATGTAATCAAGCAGGTTTGGCTTCGAAATTATGACAAATTATTAGTTCTAGATGGTGCTGAAGAAACATAACCCCACTTTTTTTGCTGCACATGTAGAGGAAAACTTTTTAGAGGAAGCTAGATGCATGGTAGGTAGGTAGTACTAACTAGGATGAGGTACTAATAAACTACTAATAAACCTACCTACCTACTGAAAAGATTAGTACGAGTTGAAACCGCACGCGAATATGTTCGACTATTTGTGTAGTGGCTCATTTCCGCATGACGAACATTTTCAACAAACTCGAGAATATTCATCCTGGCTTTAAGATCAGATTGCTAATAAGTTTGAAAGTGAATTAAAAACCTGTAAGTGAAGATGTAGAGTTGAAATTTCTTGTCAGATGGTTGCTATTTGTTCACTTGTTGGGGTCACCACTTTAGAGGAAGCTTGATGCATGGTAGGTAATAAGATTATATTTATTGATAAAAAGTACATTGAATATAAAACACGTCTGGGTCGATTCAGTCTCGAGACCGAACTAAGTAACAATAGATAGCTTGTCCTCTTTCTCTATCTTCTCTAACTGGCTGTGGCTATGGCCTCCTGGACGCCGTCTCACACTGGCTGTGCTCCGGCATCCAGGGGGCCAATTCCTGAGATTCACGGTTTCATTGTTAAAAACGAAAAAAGTTGAAGGCTAATCGATAGTTGTCAACTGTTTCCAGTTTTATAACATGTAAATGTAAAACGGTTTCAAAACGTGAATCTCAAGAATTGGCCCCCAGGGTCGCCACAACATTTTCACTGTATCTGCTCTCCTGTTTATGTGAGCCTAGTTTTAAAGTTTCATAATGTATTATTCTTAAAATCGTTAGCGTTTTCCGACTGCATCAATAATGCGTTGGCTGTTTTAAATATCTACATTCTGAAATAATATATCTAATCTGTATTCTTTCGTCCCAACCCAAGGTAACTTCTACGTTCAGCGTGTACCTCTCTCCGGAAATCGTCAATATCAGGCCAGTGTCTATTTTTTATTTTTGTGTCTACTTACCTTTTCAATGGCACCATCTCTTGTAGTGATTGGTGATTCGCAAGTCAAGTACTTGTCTGAGTTGACAGGCGGCACTTATGTGGTGCAGGCTTTCCGCGGCAAACAAGTACTTGACATTGCGAAGAAAGCAATTACAATTGTTCCTCATTTTAGTACCGTCATCTTCCATGTCGGTACAAACAATGTTTTTGATACCTCTCATTCTGTTTCTTCCATTCTCATAATGTTTCGCTCTCTGGTTTCAGACACCAAGAGAGCAAATCCACTGATAAAAATTGTGATTTCAGCAATTCTCCCTCGCCATAAAAATTACCATCCAACAAAAACACCGAATGATCATCTCGACCTCAATGAAAAGGCAGCTCATCTCAACGCCGAGCTACGAGTGAGGTGCGCAGAATGGGGCGTTGAATTCTGCAATCTGTGGCAGCCATTTCTACAGCCCCGAGGGTGGTGCAACACATGGGACAGAAAATCTCTCATGGCAAGAGATGGGTTGCACCCCTCGGTGCTAGGTAACAATTTTCTGCAAGAGGTATATAGAAAGTATAGTTTAATCGCCCCCGATAAAATAGAGTCATTTCAATATCAGCCTACTTCTACTGATTTCCCTCCTCTAACGCCTTGTCGACGTCATTCTTCTTCTTCCAACTCGGGTGTGCCTCCTGTCACTTCCCCCTCTTTGTCTTGCAGCTTGGGTGTGCCTCCTGGCACTCCCACTGCACGGCTGCAGACCACCTCCTCTTCTTCCGGCTCGGGTGTGTCTCCTGGCACTCTCCCCTCTTTGTCTCGCAGCTTGGGTGTGCCTCCTGGCACTCCCACTGCACGGCTGCAGACCACCTCCTCTTCTTCCGGCTCGGGTGTGCCTCCTGGCACTTTCCCCTCTTTGTCTCGCAGCTTGGGTGTGCCTCCTGGCACTCCCACTGCACGGCTGCAGACCACCTCCTCTTCTTCCGGCTTGGGTGTGTCTCCTGGCACTTTCCCCTCTTTGTCTCGCAGCTTGGGTGTGCCTCCTGGCACTCCCACTGCACGGCTGCAGACCACCTCCTGTTCTTCCGGCTCGGGTATGCCTCCTGGCTTTTCCCCCTCTTCGGCTCACGGCTCGGGTTTGCCTCCTGGCAGTCTCACTGCACGGCCGCAGACCACCTCCTGTTCTTCCGGCTCGGGTGTGCCTCCTGGCACTTTCCCCTCTTTGTCTTGCAGCTTGGGTGTACCTCCTGGCACTCCCACTGCACGGCTGCAGACCACCTCCTCTTCTTCCGGCTCGGGTGTGCCTCCTGGCACTTTCCCCTCTTTGTCTCGCATCTTGGGTGTGCCTCCTGGCACTCCCACTGCACGGCTGCAGACCACCTCCTGTTCTTCCGGCTCGGGTGTGCCTCCTGGCACTTTCCCCTCTTTGTCTTGCAGCTTGGGTGTACCTCCTGGCACTCCCACTGCACGGCTGCAGACCACCTCCTCTTCTTCCGGCTTGGGTGTGTCTCCTGGCACTTTCCCCTCTTTGTCTCGCAGCTTGGGTGTGCCTCCTGGCACTCCCACTGCACGGCTGCAGACCACCTCCTGTTCTTCCGGCTCGGGTGTGCCTCCTGGCACTTTCCCCTCTTTGTCTTGCAGCTTGGGTGTACCTCCTGGCACTCCCACTGCACGGCTGCAGACCACCTCCTCTTCTTCCGGCTCGGGTGTGCCTCCTGGCACTTTCCCCTCTTTGTCTCGCAGCTTGGGTGTGCCTCCTGGCACTCCCACTGCACGGCTGCAGACCACCTCCTCTTCTTCCGGCTCGGGTGTGCCTCCTGGCACTTTCCCCTCTTTGTCTCGCAGCTTGGGTGTGCCTCCTGGCACTCCCACTGCACGGCTGCAGACCACCTCCTGTTCTTCCGGCTCGGGTATGCCTCCTGGCTTTTCCCCCTCTTCGGCTCACGGCTCGGGTTTGCCTCCTGGCAGTCTCACTGCACGGCCGCATACCACCTCTTCTTCTCCACAGCCACAGACTTCTTCACCGCAACCATCTTTTCTTCGGTGTCCACCTGGCTTTGATATACCATTACGTAACATTGCTGTACCTACTTTTTCTTGCCCTCCTCCTGGCTTTACAGTTTTACCAATTGTGGCCCCCACATTTAAAACATTTCATCCATTTTATTTTAACAGCTTTGTGTTGCAACCTCCGATTATTGCTCCGCCAGTGCCATCATTTCCCTTATTGCCAGCTTCTTCTGTATCTTCTGCTTCTTATGCTAACAAACCTGAGCCTTCTGCTCCTATACTACCCAAACCTAATGCTAGCGAACCTGAGCCTTCTGCTCATAAACTACCTAAATCTAATGCTAATAAACCTGAGCATTCTGCTCCTATACTACCCAAACCTAATGCTAACGAACCTGAGCCTTCTGCTCATAAACTACCTAAATCTATTGCTAATAAACCTCCTAAACTACCTAAATTGAATGCTAGCAAAACTGGGTCTTCTGCTCCTAAACTACCTAAATCGAATGCTAGCAAATCTGAGCCTTCGGCTCATAAACTACCTAAATCTTATGCTAATAAACCTGAGCATTCTGCTCCTAAACTACCTAAATTGAATGCTAGCAAAACTGGGTCTTCTGCTCCTAAACTACCTAAATCGAATGCTAGCAAATCTGAGCCTTCGGCTCATAAACTACCTAAATCGAATGCTAATAAACCTGAGTCTTCTGCTCCTATATTACCAAAACCTAATGCTAGCGAACCTGAGCCTTCTGCTCATAAACTACCTAAATCTAATGCTAATAAACCTGAGCATTCTGCTCCTATACTACCCAAACCTAATGCTAGCGAACCTGAGCCTTCTGCTCATAAACTACCTAAATCTAATGCTAATAAACCTGAGCATTCTGCTCCTAAACTACCTAAATTGAATGCTAGCAAAACTGGGTCTTCTGCTCCTAAACTACCTAAATCGAATGCTAGCAAATCTGAGCCTTCTGCTCATAAACTACCTAAATCTAATGCTAATAAACCTCCTAAACTACCTAAATTGAATGCTAGCAAAACTGGGTCTTCTGCTCCTAAACTACCTAAATCGAATGCTAATAAACCTGAGCCTTCTGCTCCTATACTACCCAAACCTAATGCTAGCGAACCTGAGCCTTCTGCTCATAAACTACCTAAATCTAATGCTAATAAACCTGAGCATTCTGCTCCTAAACTACCTAAATTGAATGCTAGCAAAACTGGGTCTTCTGCTCCTAAACTACCTAAATCGAATGCTAATAAACCTGAGCATTCTGCTCCTATACTACCCAAACCTAATGCTAGCGAACCTGAGCCTTCTGCTCATAAACTACCTAAATCTAATGCTAATAAACCTGAGCATTCTGCTCCTAAACTACCTAAATTGAATGCTAGCGAAACTGGGTCTTCTGCTCCTAAACTACCTAAATCGAATGCTAGCAAATCTGAGCCTTCGGCTCATAAACTACCAGAATCTAATGCTAATAAACCTGAGCTTTCTTCTGCTAAACTACCTCAATCGAATGCTAGCAAATCTGAGCCTTCTGCTACTGAACTAGAGTCGTCTTCTCTGTTGAATCCTCCTCCTGCTCCTGCTGCTTTCAAGCCACTTTCTAAGCCTTGTGGCTCTTCAAGGCCAAGTTCTGCTCTTTGTAAGCCACCTTCTGTGTCATCTTCAATATTTTCTCCTCTATGTTGGGTTTTTACATTAACATTGCTGTCTATTTGGAATGTATTTACTTCTTTTATCTTGTTTTTGTTGACTCTGTTAATGCCTCGATTTAGATTTGAGATCCCTCGTTGTGCTGGAGGAGCTCCCCCTAAAGTAAATTATCCAAGAGAATGTAATAATTGCAACAATAAATATCAAAGTAGACAATCATATAGTCATCACTTGAAAAAATGTGGTCAAACCTCTAAAAATAAACGTTCTATATGTATTTTTGGTGGCTGTACCGATACATTTTATCATCGTACAGAGATGGTTCAACATTTGGTAGGCGATCATTATTGCGAATTTACAGTACAAAATAGGGAGTTTGAAAATATGATTTCATTTAAAAATTGGAAGGAGGAAGAGGAGAAATTAAATTACGTTAGCTATTATACCTCAACTGGACCTAAATCCATTGGAATTGTAACCCATCATTATTATTCATGCAATTTTGACCCTATTTCACAAATGTCTAATAGGATGACATCACAGAAATGGAGGAAGGGACTGACTCCCAATGAGAACTGCCCATCACGTATGCTTGTTTCAGAAGATCTCATTACTAAGAAAGTTAACTTGGAATATATTAGCTCTCACAACCATAAATTAGAATTTACAAATGTGAAATACCATCAGTATGCCCCTAGTGTCCGTAATTATGTTAAAGGAAGCCTTTCAATGGGCATTTCAACCAAAATCATTCAAAAAGTAATCCAAGGCAATGCTGGACGCTTAGACATGAGAGAGGGTCAAATTCGACCCCTTAAAGAACAATATGTGACAAAACGTTATCTTAGTCGAACTAAATCTCATTTGCTAAGTCTTGGAAGGTTATCTGACGATGCTAACTCTGTTTTTACTAAAGTCATGGCAATGTTAGATACAGACAATAATCCTATCATAGCTTACAAACCGCAAAATCATGATACAATCATAGGCAGTGATAGATTCAACCATCTTCCTCACAGTGAAAAGTTATTTGTTTTAGGTTTTCAATCTAAAGAACAATTTCAAATGATGCAACAAGGTTCACAAAAAGTGTTATGCTTAGATTCAACACACTCAACAAATGACCACAAATTTTATTTAATTAATCTTGTTGTACCAGATGAATATGGAACTGGCTATCCTGTGGCTCACTTCATTAGTAACAGTCAAGAAAAAGATACACTGGCTCTTATGCTTCAGAGCATAAAAGACAGGTGCACTGTTGACACCGGAGAGATTAAAATTAATGCTTTAATGACTGATGATGACTACAGTGGCATTAATGCAGTGACTGCTGTTTTTGGTGAAGTGAGGCACTTGTTGTGTTTGTGGCATGTTCATCGAGCATGGATAAAAAACATTTGTAGATATGTTCATGATCCAGTAATTCAAAATGAAATATACACATTTTTAGTACTGATTCTTGAGGAACGTAATGAAACTAAATTTATTGATCTGCTATCAAAATTTGTCATACATTACACTCCACTATACCCAAATTTTGTTAATTACTTTCAAACCTATTACGTAAACAGATCTAACGTTTGGGCTAAATGTTATCGAAATTTCCCTCATGGACTCACCGACACGAACATGTATTGCGAGTCTTTCCATAACATATTGAAAACACAATATTTTGAGCGAAAACAAAACAGGCGAGTCGATGTTCTTTTAGATGTTTTGATTGATATAGAGCAAGATATGTTCCTAAAACATGACTTCAGGGTAAAAACAAAGGAAGCACCGTCTGATGGGCCTTCCTCTTATTTACGGCGCCATCACGCTGGTCTAGGAATACCCGACCAGGATATCCAGGAGGCTGGTGAAAACTCATGGCATGTCAAATCACAAAGTCCAAAAACCATTCAAGAAGTTTATACCGTAAAACGGCGAGAGGAAGAGTGTCAAGTCGACCTCTGTTTTCAGAAATGTCGAGAGTTGCCTTGTCTTGGATTATGTAGCCATTTGTTCCATTGCTCTTGCCCGGATGTCTCAGGTATTTGCAAACATATTCATAAAGTTTATTCTTTCATATTTCGTCAGCAAACACATTCTGCATTAGGTGAGATTAATAACATCGTTACCCAAGATATAAACAGTGGTATTGCTGCACCTCCACTTCTGGTTTTTGACAGTCCTGATGATGCTCCAGCACAATGTGAAATTGACGATAATTCTAAGGCATTAACAGAATTTACACGGCAAATTGAAGATCTTCAGAATTTCGTTAATGGAAATGATGTAGGACGAATGATGTTACAGTGCCTAAACACAAATCTACGGCTACTTTTAGGACAGTGCAAAGGCATTGCCAATACTAACTTAAGCCACCCTGAAGCAATGGTTCCCACACTTCAGGTTTCAACTAATCAAAAATTTGCAAAGCAGGTACCTTCATTCTATCAAACCACTGCCAAAGGGAAATTTAAACGTTCTATTTTTCAAAGACCAGACCTAGCGTCAAGAAGGGCCCTAAATGACCGCTTGCAGAGTGTAAGTTGCTTACCTGACCAACTCATGGTACCATCAGTAATACCAACATTAAATACAGATTCTTTGGCGCAAAATAACCGGCTTCCTTCAACAAGTCGTCGGCGTTTTGACGTTCAATTAGGCCATCCAGTAGATGTTGCTCAGTCCTTGCCAATCACACCTGCAACAGATTCTTTGGCACAAAATAACCGGCTTCCTTCAACAAGTCGTCGGCGTTTTGACGTTCAATTAGTCCATCCATTAGATATTGCTCAGTCCTTGCCAATCACACCTGCAATGGATTATGCACGCCTAACTGGGCAAACTCTTATTTACATTCATGATACACTTCTTATTACACTCTTGGATCTAAAATCACTGGAACTAACATTTAGTGCCAACGATGTTCAAATATTAAGATCTTATAAGAACTCATTTACTAAAGGATATCTTTGTGACATGATCATTGATGCATTTATCTACTTATTTTGTAAAAATAGAATCAATCTTCTCTATGCAACCACTGAAAATTGTACAGCCATATTCCAAAACAGAGATTTAAGTTTTTTGTGGAGAGGACAGAGCAACATTGCTGATAAGGATGCAATCTTCTTCCCCTGGTGCTATCAATCACATTGGATCTTGGTGGTCTGTAAACCTAAATTCTCAGTCATTGAATATTATGACCCTCTTCATAGTCCTATGAGAGGTGAACATACTACCTTTGTTGACAATATTAAAACCATCATGAACACAAAATTGCAAAATAATATTCCTTGGACAATTCAGATCCCTTCTCATTCAAAGCAGAATGATGCATTCAATTGTGGTGTATTTCTTTGTCATTATGTACAAGAAACAATAGAAAGCGGTAGTACTTCTTCCGCATCTTTCAACATCAAAGGATATAGATATTTTATTTACAAATTAATTGTTCGCAATTGCTTGAGAAATAAAAAGTACAGCCAAATAGAATGTGTAACGTGCAATGGCACACGGGCAAGTAACATATTCGTTCAGTGTTTCAATTGCCATCAGCGTCATCATAAAAATTGTGTTCAAAATCAAATTGCCTCAGATGATCGATCACTTCCATTTTTCTGCCCTGATTAATTCGTAGTTGGTAATATCATTTCTGTTTTCACCTCCCTACTCTGTCACGTTCATTGTTCAAGGCTTCTATTCACTTCAAACCATTACTATTTACTCTTGGCCATTTTTATATTTATGTGTTACATTCGTAGCTATTAATTCATTTACAGATCTTGTTTCCTAGACGATGTTTTCTATTTATGTCCAAGTCAGCTAGACTAGGATAATTTGTAGTTTTTAATTCATTTACAGATCTCGTTACCTAGACGATGTTTTCTATTTATGTCCAAGTCAGCTAGACGAGGATAATTTGTAGTTTTTAGTTTATTTTCAGATCTCGTTACCTAGACGATGTTTTCTATTTATGTCCAAGTCAGCTAGACGAGGATAATTTGTAGTTTTTAGTTCATTTGCAGATCTCGTTACCTAGACGATGTTTTCTATTTATGTCCTAGTCAGCTAGACGAGGATAATTTGTAGTTTTTAGTTTATTTAGAGATCTCGTTACCTAGACGATGTTTTCTATTTATGTCCAAGTCAGCTAGACGAGGATAATTTGTAGTTTTTAGTTTATTTAGAGATCTCGTTACCTAGACGATGTTTTCTATTTATGTCCAAGTCAGCTAGACGAGGATAATTTGTAGTTTTTAGTTCATTTAGAGATCTCGTTACCTAGACGATGTTTTCTATTTATGTCCTAGTCAGCTAGACGAGGATAATTTGTAGTTTTTAGTTTATTTAGAGATCTCGTTACCTAGACGATGTTTTCTATTTATGTCCAAGTCAGCTAGACGAGGATAATTTGTAGTTTTTAGTTTATTTAGAGATCTCGTTACCTAGACGATGTTTTCTATTTATGTCCAAGTCAGCTAGACGAGGATAATTTGTAGTTTTTAGTTCATTTAGAGATCTCGTTACCTAGACGATGTTTTCTATTTATGTCCTAGTCAGCTAGACGAGGATAATTTGTAGTTTTTAGTTTATTTAGAGATCTCGTTACCTAGACGATGTTTTCTATTTATGTCCAAGTCAGCTAGACGAGGATAATTTGTAGTTTTTAGTTTATTTAGAGATCTCGTTACCTAGACGATGTTTTCTATTTATGTCCAAGTCAGCTAGACGAGGATAATTTGTAGTTTTTAGTTCATTTAGAGATCTCGTTACCTAGACGATGTTTTCTATTTATGTCCAAGTCAGCTAGACGAGGATAATTTGTAGTTTTTAGTTCATTTAGAGATCTCGTTACCTAGACGATGTTTTCTATTTATGTCCAAGTCAGCTAGACGAGGATAATTTGTAGTTTTTAGTTTATTTGCAGATCTCGTTACCTAGACGATGTTTTCTATTTATGTCCAAGTCAGCTAGACGAGGATAATTTGTAGTTTTTAGTTCATTTAGAGATCTCGTTACCTAGACGATGTTTTCTATTTATGTCCAAGTCAGCTAGACGAGGATAATTTGTAGTTTTTAGTTTATTTGCAGATCTCGTTACCTAGACGATGTTTTCTATTTATGTCCAAGTCAGCTAGACGAGGATAATTTGTAGTTTTAAGTTCATTTAGAGATCTCGTTACCTAGACGATGTTTTCTATTTATGTCCAAGTCAGCTAGACGAGGATAATTTGTAGTTTTTAGTTCACTTGCAGATCTCGTTACCTAGACGATGTATTCTATTTTTGTCCAAGTCAGCTAGAAAAGATCATTTGTACTTTTAATATAGTTGTTTATATACCGGGTGGCGCCAAAAGAACGCACAATTGGCGAGACATCGGTGTGACAAAACTACTGCACACATCGGGCTGAAAATTTAACATAATATAAATAGCATACTGGTGTAATGTGTGCAAGTTTTGAAAACATTACTTTTTTAGAAAAAACGTTACAGCTGTTCAAATTTGGTTGTCAAAAAATTGATTATACGGAGCTCAAATAGTGTGCGTCCAGAAAACTTCCAATGGCCGGGACGCTGTTTCTTAAAAATTACGTACGACATCAAGCTGAAAATTTCAATTTTTATTGAAAATGTATTAAGATCGATTGTGTAAAAATTTCAATCAATTTGAATGAATGGAACGAAATCTTGAAGTTGAGCGTAAAATCAGAATAGGTAGATCAATCTAAACTTTTATTACAAATGTTTTAAAAGTTATATTTTTTCGCTCTATTCTGTTTTCGAGCTTAACTTCTAGATTCGATCATTCTTGTTCCATATTGGTGTTGATTGAAATTTTTACACAATTGATCTTAATCTATTTTGAATAAAATTAGACATTTTGAGCTTGATATCGTCCATAGTTATGAAGAAACAGCGTCCCGGCCAATGCACGTTTTCTGAACGTGCGCTATATGAGCTCCGTATAATCGATTTTTTGACAACCAAGTTGAACAGCTGTAAATTTTTTCCTATGATAGTAATGATTTTGAAGCTTGCACACATCACACCGTAATGTTATTTATCTTAAATTTTCAGACCGATGTGTGCAGTTGTTTCGTCACAGCGATGTCTTGCCAGCTGTTTTTGTAAAGCTTTATCATTTTTATTGTAATACCTACTCTTCTCAAATAATGGTGTTAATTTTATTTTCAAATTTAATGATACCTTATTGGTAATTAGTAATTACTAATTAGTTTACTAATTATAAAGTTATGCCAGGGAGCCAATCTTTACTTTTCACATTTAGAAACCATTTGCGTTTGCACTATATAAAACTTGATACTTGAAACCGTTGACAACTATTTCTTAGCTTTCAACTTTTTTTTACGTTTTAAACAGATGAAAATTTAACCAGTTTCAAAACTTTAATCTCAAGAATTGGCTCCCAGAACTACAACCTTTTGAATCTGGCCCCTAATTTGACCTGGATCTTAAATACTAAGCTATTGGGTTTAGTTCAAACTATTTAAGGGGCCTGGAAACTTAAGCATTTCTTTCGTTTTTTTAATTATGAACATGTAGTATTACCTACTATATATATCGTAGGTAATACTACATGTTCAAAAATGTAATCACTTGCATTTCAACCTCGATAAACTAAATAATGCCACTAACTATTCTACGTGAAGATTTCTGGTACTTCTGCGAGTACATTAAGTAGGGTTTTAATTATTTTTTTTAACTTATAATAGTTTGGAAGACAAAGTAGATCTCATAAATTACATCAGCACTTATTTAGTTTAGTTACAGCAAAGAGTCTCCAGGCCTCATAAATTAAAGTTCAAAATAAATATTGAACTGCGTTAATGCATCAAATTGTTTAGAAATGTGTTGTACATTGTATCTACTGCCATACCAGTCATGAAGCAACTAACCAACATGAATCATGTTCCGAGTAATCAAGACAAGTTTGAATCTCTGATTTGCTATTAGTTAAAGAGTCAACTGTAACTCATGTTTTAACTTACTAAAGAGGTACATACCTTCACTATAGTGAATTCTTAACGTAGGTAGGTACTCAATAGATAGGAAATTATCTGTTGATTCCAATAATACCAATAACTCAATAATTGCAAAAAATACTGGTTAGGTGCTTTATGATTGGTATGGCAGTATACTCCATGCATGATGCAGAAGCACACATTTTACTCCTGGCATGATAGACCTGCTTTATTTGTATTCTATGTCGCCAAATTGTAACAGATGTCTCCACTCTAGGTTTTACTTAGAAGGGGTCTGTTGTGAGAGGTGAAAAACGTATGCTTCTCATCACTTGTGTCATGAAACTTAAATAATTTTATTTTATATTGCAACATTGTGAATTCGATATTTTATTCATCATAGTGAATTCTATTATGCAATTTTAAATAAACAATAATTCATTTATTTTAATTCGAATTATCTTCTCTTTCCCAAATTCCTATTGACCCTAATAATTCTCTGAGCCTCTTAGATTTGATTTGTATGTAGTGTAGTTAGTACCTACCTAAAGTAGGTAGATAAATTTCAAGTTTCCAATTGAGTTTTGACTACAACCTAAATTCGCAGCCATTATTGCCAAGTGTATTTCTAACTGAATCTCTAGGTAGGTACCTACCTACACTTGGTCAATGTAAGTCGCTTCTCTACATGCCTTTGAACAGAAGCATCAAGCTAGCAGTGATAAACATTTGAAATTATTGGCATACATTTGCAAATATTTTAAGATTATAGAATAAAATTACAATAACTTTTGAAAATAATTACAGATTTAGTCTAAAATTTGCCAAAGATGTTGGTCAGGCAAAGTTTTAAGTTGATTGGTCATACGGTTTTGGTTTAAATGTCGGAAATCACATTATATTTCATTTTAACTAATCGAGGGATTTCTATGAAATTTGTAACTCTAAGAGCCTCAAATACTGTGATAAATTTTGATTTGATACGTGAAGCGATGTGAGCTACAGTCCATTTTCATTTATCAATTAATCACAGGATCCTGTTTAAAAAATATCACATAGACCGCTTAGTTTAGGGCAAAATATATGTGGCAATATAATTTAGGGCAATATATGTGTGCAAAATTTTGGATCGATTGGTTGAACACTTTATGGTTGAACTGTTTGACCTGGGCAGTGCAAGCAAGAACACACGGAGAAAGTGCTATGAGAGTACCGGGGTGACGGAGGGATAAGTGATATAATCACGGTCTTCTGGAAATTTGCAAATAATTTCGAATTTCTAGAACAGCGGTCGCCAACCTTTTGGACCTCGCGGACCACTTATATGACAATTTTATATCTCGGGGACCACTCAGGCGCGTAAAATACGTATGACGGGAAATACGATTGGTGAGGGAGACAATGGGGGGTCTGGGGGGAGGGCCCCCCAGCACCAAGCGGGTCCGGGGCGCTTAGCCCCGGAAATTTTTGGTTTTCAGGAAGTCATTTGGCGCGTTTCTACGCTATTTCAGCCAACTATTTTTTCCAGAAAAAGCGTTTAAAATAACTCTTATAGGTATTGGAAAAATACTCGGAAACTGATATTATTTTCATTATAGAGCTAGTGAATACGTATAGTTGGTAGGTAGATACTTTGTAAAGGCATTATTACGTATTGAAACATGTCCGAATTCAATACATTTGTGTTGTGCCATTTTTCTAAATTTAATAAATTGCATGGAAACTTAAAAGTAAACTTCCAATTTTCTCTGCGGACCACCAAAATTTTCTCGCGGACCACCAGTGGTCCGCGGACCACCGGTTGGCGACCGCTGTTCTAGAAGACCGTTTTACCATGGCAACACAATTTTACATGTAAAACTGCTCTTTTCAGATGAAAAAACGTAAAAATAAAGCAGTAAAACATCCACGAAGGTCCACATTTAAAAATGGTATAATAAAATATTGCTTCTGATACATGCTATAGTAGTTTTTCAAAAAATTCTATACGTGGGAAAGCAGCCAAATACGCATTTAAAAATATCAGCATGACTTTTTCCGTATGGTCGCAATGTTAAACTGAGAAAAAAGCTGTAACTTTGAAGTGATATGTCTCGAAAATTAGTTCACGTTGACCACTTTTTCTCGCCATTACGATGCAGAACATAAACATCTATTTATATGCGAAATTTGAACGATTTCTATACATTATTATTTATTTTTCAAAAACACCAAAAAATATATAGTGTTTTACTGTATATTAAGTGAGTGAAATTAAGTGAAATTCGGAGATCCCTCCTTAATTAAACCAACATTACCTTTAATCTCTTTTTGATCGATCTGCTGATCTCCCACTTCGAGACAGTCATATATTTATCTTTCTATGCAGGTAAGTAATTACCTTGACCTATTACATTTTTTCTGTCTGTCTTTTCTAGTGTTTAGGAAGTTCATGTCTAAAAATAACTTTAAGAAAGTTCACTAGTGAACTTTCATTGAGGAATGCATTCAAGTTACTGGAAAAAGGGATTGAAGTTCTTGAAAAAGTTATTTTCGAAAAATGTACAAATTTTAAAAATCATCAAGTAAATTGTATCAAATAAGGAAGAAGGTAGGTGCATAATAATTGCAACAGTAAACTGCTGATTGTCCTGTTTTATTTGCATTTGCAAAACAATTTACTCAAAATTTAAAATTTAACTATGCTGAAGCCTTGCCTTGCAAATAATTTAAACAAAAATTTGGAGCAAACTCACTACTAACATACTATTAGTCTGGCAATACACACACCTAATAGGTAATATGTACAGACAATTTTACAGAACAGACAAAACAGACAAGTTAAAAGAATTATGAATAGCTAGTCAAAATCTAACTTTCATGCAACATATTGTTTTGGTAACAGGTTAGGTATTACTAGGATAATTATTGGTGTCAGTCTCATTTATTGTGCAAAATTTTAATCGTTGTTTTTGTTTGAACTTGACACGTTGTTCGAATAGTAAAACAGCAAAATATCCAAAATATGTCCTCTAAGTTCAGATCCATATTAAGTTTAGCTTCTTAATTTAGATAATTTATGGTATATTTCAAATAATTGAGCGAGCGTCTCCATTCTGCACTTTTGGACACTTTCTCTGGGTTTTTTTTGTGTTTTTTTTTGTGTGTTTGAATTGACGGCACAGGCCACAATTTTCTTCCAATCGAGCTGAAATTTTTCACACATACTAATATCATTCTTACTTAATCGTTTATAGTTTTTGAGAGCTATAATTTGATTGGTTCAAAAATGAAAATATCTCCCGATTGGTCGAAAATCAAAATGTTCCGATTAAGTTCATATTTTGCATGAACATTAAGTCTACTATTTTCTCTTATTTTACAAGTTTTCAGCTCAATCGGTAGAGAATGTATCTACTTATTGACATTTAAATAGAAAGTCAGAAGCGTTTTTATCGACATTTTATTTCCAGTTCAATTTAAATATGATTTTCTTTGTGGATCAGAGTGTATAGATGGCTGTTCTCAGTTTCAATGAAGTCAGGTAATTTTATTTTGATCTAGTGGATCGTATTTCAATTCACTCTGGATGTATATTATTATGATTCCTGTGCTTTCGACTAGATACATTTCGACTAGATACATATTATCATATTTTACACATTTCCAGCCCAATCGGTCAAGAATGTACGGTCAATCGGTCAAGACTTATTGCTATTTTAAGTGTTTTAAATATCTGTCCAAAGAGTTGATGGAAAAGTATCAAATTTATGGTATCGGTCTGTTTAATTGTTCCAGAGTGTTTATGGAAAGTTGTAAGGAACTTTGGTAATAGGTAATGTAGGTAATTTTCTTTGATTGAATAGATCGTTTCGATTGGCGATGTCGCCCGTGTCGGTGCTCGCTCATCAACGCGTTACACGGAGCGTTTTCCTAGTTAAACAAAATGTATCTTATTAGTATCTTCACACTACCTTTAATGAATAAGAATTTGATTTCATTCATCTTATTAAGTAGAATAGTTATGCCCTAACACAAGATATTGTTATCTCAAAAGGGTATAATAAACTTACATCAATGTATTCACTGTATTGCTTTTGGAAAAATAAAAACAAACTTCAAAACTTGAGACTTGAATTTGTTTGAAGTCCGCGCGATGTCAAGCCCAATGGTGATTGGTTCATCTGTGGGCACAGAGAACGAACCAATCACAGTGGTCAGTAAATTTTCCGTTTCCGTATCCGTTGTTAGAGCGGCGAGCGGCTGTCATCAAAATAATAATAATAATATTATGTTATTCATTGTGTAATTGTGTGTTGTGTAATGTGGTTACATGTCAAGAAGGGATAACTGGTCGAGTTGCGAGAAAATACCTACATTTAAACGATAATTAGGTACCTAGGTAAGTGATGATCTGATGAACAATAGGGTTACCCCTAACCTGTAACCTGACTGCTTTGTCCATTCATGTCCAGATTCTGTAGGTAGGTAGGTTTGAATATGTTTTGTTTACTTTCTTGAAGATATGGACCACTGATATGGACAGATTATCCTATCTACAAGCTATGTAGCAGCCTACATATCGGTGTCGACGGCTCGGTGGCTGAGATCATCTGAAATTACGACATCGTTGCTGTGACCGACATCATCGGCAGCAATACATCAGGCTGTTCGATATAATTTTACATGGCGCTGTTCAAATTCCGAGACTTAATGTGAACTGCTCCTATGTCTAAGGTAGGTAAGTGTTGCTAGTAAGTAGGTAACTCTCTGCTTTTGTCAATCATGACTGTGACTTATAATGTCGATTCAAATGGCCGTTTAAAATTTACAATTATTCCTGAAGTTCTGAATCGCCATTCCAAAAACTGCCGAGTGAACTATGAAATGTCAGTTAAAGTCTGCAAATTGAGTTCGAAATATGAACTTTCATGTTAGGCTGTTAATGAAACGGCGAATTGGAACTTTTAGTTTGAAACGGTCAAGTGAATAGGTAGGTACCTACATCTTTAAAGGGTGAATGAACGATTTTTGTGTTTGCATGACTACCCAAGTAGCACAAAATTATAGCCCATTAATGGCCCACTACCGGCTAGCCAATGGTTTTTTAACACTAGGCTAGACAGTCATGGCCCGCTAGTGACTTGCCATGACAGTTTACCTAATTGTCATGGCAAAACTCTTATGGGCTATGCATGGCCCATGAACGGCTAGCCACTCACGGCCCATGGATTTAGCAAAATCTTGTGTTAATTGGGTCCTACCTATCTGCATTACCTTCCATCACACTTGGTTGGCCATACCAAAGGCATTCATTTGTCTTCTTCTTGATACTTTCTCACATAAGCCTCATTACAGCTCATGCTGCCTGCAGTGAAGGTAAGTATTGGCAACGGTTTAGTGTAGGTACAGCATTTCAATTCCATTGCTTTGTGTACCTATCCAGAAATAACCAATTCAGAAATCTGACTAGTCAATTTGTGCCATTTGCTGAAAGCGAAAGTCCCCCACCAAGGTGTACCTACGGTAAATGTGGTCACCAAGAATAAGGTGGTAGGCTACATAGTACATTGTGAACATTGTGAATGAATCTTAGGTTCTACTGTAGGTACATTGTAGGTACTTGTAGTTGTTCATTTGTAAAAATAATATTTTCACAGTGGACTCATTTTTGAATAAGTAGACCAGGTATTTGAAACATCAACTGGGGGGCCACAAAAATTAGTCCCGCGGGCTGCAGGATGAGTACCACTGGTTTACACCAACCATAACTGACATTCTCCCGTTCTTTATTCCAGTTACTTATAAAGTTTGAGTGGCAGAGTAAGATAGGATTCTTCAGCAATGAACCACAATGACAGCATCAAGGGGACAGCTAATCAGTCAGTCACCACGTCACCACATGCTGGGATCTAGATCTTCTGAAGACTGTCAGTAACTTATAATATCATCTTGCTGCTTGCATATGCAGCGAGTCTGAAGTGAGTGGAAAATGTAGTATCAACTAGCCTGTAGTATCTACTACAGTCTGTTTTTTTACTGTATGAACTCTCAACAGATGGAGCCACAGTCAGTTGTTCTGCTAGGCCGAGAAAGACTTCATTGCGCGCTCACCTTGCAATGTTGTCTTTCTTGGCCTAACAGAACAACTGACGGTGTCTCGGTCTGTAGAGAGTTCAAACATAGGAAAAACGAACTGTAGATCTGCATAGTGTGGGTAAGCAGTGTAGTGTGGGTTGCTGAAAAGCCAGACACAAATTTCTTTCTTGATTTTTCTTTTAATTTTTTAGCATCGCTTGTCCGACTTATTGTATATTGTTGCGTCACATGAGGGCTAATCATAAATCCCCTATAGAATCATAGGGGCTAAGGGCTAAAGACTATTTATACAGGAAGATTAATAGAAATGTCCAAATTTTAAAATTATGTAACCTTGTTTTAAAACAGTAATATCGGCATTGACATCAGTCATGGGGCTCAACATTGCCGTGGAACAAATTATTCAACATGGTAACACATTGTTGTGGAATTAGAAATTACATCACTGGGCTCACATACGTCACACATAGATTTTCCTGCCAAAATGTCACAGAAAAATTCAATTTGATATTAAATTATGAATGAAAATGTACATTTATTCGGGTAAAAGTGTATTTGTCATTATTTTTTGTGTTGATAGGTGTTTACAAATTTATAATAATTTAAGCTTTTAATGGACCAATGGTGATGGGAGGAGTCAATGTAGTTCTCTTTACTCACACTACAGCAGCAAGGTCCATAATGGGAGAGAGAGCCAATCAAACGTGTGGGATAAAGAGACTAGACCTACTATTCCCCCGCCCCACCCGGGGGAAGTGTAGGTCTAGTATCTTTA
This sequence comes from Leuctra nigra, assembly GCA_934045905.1. Classification (NCBI taxonomy): domain Eukaryota; kingdom Metazoa; phylum Arthropoda; class Insecta; order Plecoptera; family Leuctridae; genus Leuctra; species Leuctra nigra. The sequence goes on from OW203769.1 coordinate 31,227,114, forward strand.
GCATTGCTGTCACAGCCTTCATGACGGTCACGGCCCACATCCTTCTGTCATCTGTTTTAATCGTGATGTCACATAGCAAGATAATGACTAGTGGTCCATTAAGGAGACTTCCCTATTAAATCTTGTTGATGTAGATCAAGCAGCTTGAACTCATTCAAGGAACGTGATTGGCGTGATTGGAATTTTTACACTGTGAACAGGGTTTACTACAATAGGTAAAACCAATTCATTTAAAAGAACAAATGAAAAATGAAGATATTTAATTATTAATTCAAGGTATTTTAAAATTAATCCCAATAAATTGCAAAAAAATATATGTATGTAATAGTATAGTATTATTATGTGAATGTGTAGTGTGAAAGCAGCTTTAAAGAATAAGCCACATAATTACAACTCTCCCGGCCATAGAACAGTGAAAACATCTATCCTGATTGCTTTGTAAATTTATTGTGCTTGTCGTGTTGATATCAATGTGTTGAGTGAGTTTACATGGACCTTGATGCTTTTAGTGCGGAGACAGAGGTGCAGACAAGATGATAGCCCGCTACCGGTCAAGGTCACGTTCAGTGAGGGTCTGCTGTACTACATCCGAGACAGCACTCGGGAGTTCGACCTTATTAACGAGAAGGATCTTGGACATCTGTGGAGAGAGGTACTAGATTTCTACACTTTTAGTTCCTGCACCTGCAGTATAACTCTAAATTATTACAGTGATTATTATTATAATAATAATAATCCATCCCTGGTTCCAATTAAATGGGTCATTAATGAATTTAATGGATTATTAAATAATCTATCTGCTGGCCACGCCTCCTTGTCTTCTTTTTCTTCCTCCACTTCCAATTGTTCCATAAATTGCCTCCACCTTGTTCTGTCCTCCCACTGTCTCTCAGCCTCCAACTCACTCCAACTTCCTACTCTCTCCAGCACATCCTCCTTGATCAGTCCAATCCACCTGTCTCGTGGTCGCCCCACTCGCCGTGTTCCCACTGTAGCCGCTTCAAACACCGGCCTTGGCACTCTGTCGGTTCCCATCCTCTTGATGTGGCCAAACCACCTAAGCCTCTCTCTTCCCAGCTTGAACCCCAATCTTTCAACCCTCAGCTCTCTTCTTATCTTCATACTTTGAACCCTACCCATTCTTGTCACCCTCTTCACATTCCTCAAAAACTTAATCTCCGCTGCCTGAAACTGATCCACTTCCTTTCCTCCCGCTGACCATGTCACTGCCCCATATGTTAGAATTAAAGGAAATACATTTGATACATTATCATTTTACAAACTTTTGGGAATTTCTCATGCCACAGCAACTTCCTCACTCCCTGATAGAAACCCTCTGCTTTCCTTCTTCTTTTAAATTCACACGTAACAAAATTGAAATACTAGAAGAGGTTATAAACAATGCTCTGCTTCTGCACAAGTAATGGCGACGATGGTTGAAGGGAGAATCAAAGAGAATGGGGGAGAATGAGCTGCTAGTGCTACGTCACACTGCAACAAGCCAAGGTCAAGTGAGGGGGTGAAGGGAAAGAGATTTTCATTGGTCCTTCTTCTACCCCCCCCCCCCCCCCACACCCTTATCATCACTGGCCTGGCGAGAGCATGCACATTCCACAGCAAAGACTCATGCAATAATGCAGCTGCACTGACTGCCAGTGGAAACTTGTTTTGATGGCAGATCGCTACTCCGGAAGTATAAGTTGGGAAATTTTGGGAAAAGTAGAGTCTGTTCAAACGAAAAAAGGAACTTTGCAAGTAACGTAACGTAATATAGACGTTACATCAATAAAGGAACTTTATCAGTTAAAGTTCCTGACTGAAAAAAAGGAACTAAGTTACCACTAAAGTTCCTGAAATGTAACGCGTTACCGGTAACGCGTTACTTTCGTTAAGTTACTACTCAACACTGTCTGTTTTGACATATGTAAGAAGTGATAATCTCTGATCAATGAAGCTTTTCCGTGTGTTTACAATGAATTTCTTTATGAGAGCCTAAGAAGTAGCCTAGAACTAGGTATAGGTACCTAGCGTTCTTCTTAGTCAGTTGCAAATTGCAATGCAATAGGTACTGAGAAAAATCTTCTTGCATGTATTGAAAGATGCAAGATGTGATAAATAAAATACTCGGTGGACTGGAACTCGAACCTCCTCTCATTTGCCGGGCGAGCGCTCCAACACCCGAGCAAACCAGATGGCAACATTCTGATACACTTGGTGTTAGATCCCTTGCCTTTCAATTGGGAGGTCCCGGGTCAAACCCTGGTCATGCCGGATATTTCACATGGCCCTACTATACATTTCGACTTCTGAGGAAATTTTTCAAGGAAAAGAACTTAATTCCACGTTTTAATATCTTTCCAAAAATTAAAAAAATTTAAAATCCATATTTTTCCGGATTTTTTTTGGAAATTTCCGAAATTATATTTTTCCGGAAAATTCCCATCCCTAGCTGCATGTGCTTATATTTTCCTCCACACAACACGGCTCCAAAAACCCTGGTGCCCCTTCACTTCACACCTGACCGCTCTTCTATGACAGCCCGTACTTCCTCTCCTATAAATCGATACCAATCCCATTTCTCCAACACTCTTCGCCTATTATTCAGACTAATGGTTCCACACTCCACACTCTCTACACAAATCTCTGTCACTAACATTCAGCTCTCTTGGACCCATACCTTTCCCAGTCAACATGCCTACCATATACACTTTGCATGTAACTCCAAACCTTACTTTTACAGCCTCCAACAACTTCCTTACGTCATCCAAAATCTCTCTTCTCCTCCTCCCCTCATACATGTCCCGAGTCCCAACAAACACAGCTTAACAGACACAGGTTCTTCCCTGATGTTATATTTTGCCACCTCCTCAGTCAATTCCTGAATTCTAATTCCAGGCAACTGATGTGCCAGAAATCCTTCCTTACTACAGAAGCCAATGCCCATACTGCCAGTGATATCACCAATCAGGAGGTGACATCCAGACAGTTCCACCGAAGCTACATTCCCGTCACGCTGTTCCACCAGCGCCGCGTTGCCGTCCGGGCGGTCCTCCGGCGCCGCGTTGATGTCATAGTCAGGGGTCTTATGACATAAAAACACCAGAATAGTTCAAAATGTGATACTAATTTTTCATTTGGCAGTCTTATAGTAAAAAATGTGCTCTTTCGACTGAGCGATGAATCTCGGCGAGATCTCTTCTCGTTTGGCCCCCAGGGGTGTCCAAAGTAGATGTTTTGATATTTTTATTTACACAACAAAATCATATTATATTATTTTATTTAAAATTAATCCTTCAGGGGTGTCCAAAACACAAAAAATTTTATCTGTTGAAAAAATCCGTATAAATGTCGTAAAATTATTTTATATTGCAATATTATTGTAATACACATGATGGGACAAAGAAATAAAAAATATTTCATGAAATTCAACTTTCAGGGGTATCCAAAATATTTATTTTTCATATTTTGTGACAGGAGTGTAATTCAAAAGCGGGTAACTCGAATGTTATTTGTATAAGTTTTTGCAATATTATTGTAATGCACATAATGGGATAAGGATGCAAAAAATTGTAATGAAATTGAACCTTCAGGGGTATCCAAAATATTTATTTTTCATATTTTGTGTAATGAGTGTAATTCAAACGCGGGTATATCTCGTATGTTAATTGTATAAGTATTTATTTGTATTTTATCACTTGATTTTTACATTATTTTGATATTAAGGGGAGTAAATGGTAATTGAATGATTTCATTCCTGTAAATGTTCCTTATGAACATTTACAAAAAATATATAAAATGCAACTTATAGCATCAAAAAAAGTAATTAATTTTTTCAGTCCGTACAAATGACTATGTTTCGTGAAAGCAAAAACCAACAAATAAACTGGAAAAATAGTTTACAATGTCTTGTAATCAAGTTTATAAATATACAAAGAATATGTGACGAGGCGATCACGATATGTTCATCGTTTGTACATTGGCCATAACAATTGCAGAACTTTGTGCACCACAAAACTTTGATGCCTTGACACATTTATAATTACAGCCGCAATGAATAAGTACGGCACAATGTTTTGACGCTTCTCCCAAGGAAGTCCAAAATGCTGTGTATCCCTCTTCCTCTTCAAGACACTTCCATCCATATTCAGATGGAGCATGCAAGTCATGGTTCTTCTTTAGACATTGTTTCCAAATTCCAGCTTGAAAGCAAGCTCTCTTAGAGTGTTGAATAAGAGTTACCCTTGATGGAGGGATGCAATCCATTGGTCGATTCATTTTTGTGAATAAAGCTTTGCGGCATTCATTAACATCGTCGCACAAGCTTGTCCTGTCATACATGAGCACAGTAATGCGTTCTACGTACTGATTTCAAGAGGGTGTCAATCTGCGCTGGAAACTGGGAGAGTGAAATGAAAATCGGAATTTTTTACCACACCCAAAAAAAGACGAGACTGTATCACAGCCAGTAAATGCAAACCAATATACCTATCCTACTAGCTGCAGCATTTTCTTCCCCAAGAGAAGATGCATGCATGAACTGGTAGAGTGTTCTACACGCTTTTTTCCTGGTCTTTTTTCCTATTCCGAAATGTACCCAAAGTGTGTCGATGTTAAGTTTACGAAACATGGGTCCCCGTGCTATCAAAATAGCGTCCTCAAGAGATCCACGATTGATTTGGCATTGATGTCGACATCTTTAAATCCTCGAGCTATTAGCTTGAACAACTCCTTCTTGTTGTCCTCATCGTGCAGGAAGAGTGACCACTCGTCTGGGACTTCGGTGGCATTATTAATTTTGAGTTTTACACCACTTCCTCGCCGCAAAGCTTTAATCATAAAAATGAATCGACCAATGGATTGCATCCCCCCATCAAGGGCAGCTCCTATGCAACACTCTTAGATAGCTTGCTTTCAAGCTGGAATTAAGAAACGATGTCTAGAGAAGAACCAAGACTTGCATGCTCCATCTGAATATGGATGGAAGTGTCTTGAGTAGGAAGAGGGATACACAACATTTCGAATTCCTTTGGAAAAGCGTCAAAACATTGTGCAGAGCATTGCGGCTGTAAAATCACGTGCAATAATCTATGTAAATGTATCAAGGCATAGTTCGTACACAGTTGTTCAATTGTGGGGGCTAATGTACAAACGGTTAAAATATCGTTACATAGTACGTCAATTTGTATATTTATAAAACTTGTTTCCAGACATTGTGAACTAATTTTTCAGTTTATTCGTTGGTTATGATTTCGTGAAACATAGTAATTTGTAGGGTAGTGCAGCTATATTTGACTGAAATAAATTGTTTACTTTTGATGCCATAAGTTGCATTTTAAAATATTTTCTATAAATGTTCCTAAGGAAAATATCATGGAATGTAATCCATTCACATAAATAACAGTCTGTACACCCTTAATATCAAAATACTGTAAAAACCCAAGTTATAAAATAGCAATAAATACTTATTAGTAACATACGAGATACCCGTTTTTAAATTACACTCCTGACACAAAATATGAAAAATAAATATTTTGGATACCCCTGAAGGTTCAATTTTATAACATATTTTTTGCATCCTTATCCCATCATGTGCATTACAATAATATTGCAAAAACATATACAAATAACATTCGAGATCCGCTTTTGAATTACACTCCTGACTCAAAATATGAAAAATAAATATTTGGATACCCCTGATGGTTCAATTTCACGAAATATTTTTTGTATCCTTGTCCCATCTTGTGTATTACAATAATATTGCAATAAAAATAATTTTACGACATTTATACTGATTTTTTCAACAGATTTTTTTTGTGTTTTGGACACCCCCGAAGGATTAATTTTAAATAATCCTGCAGGACATGAAAGAACAATAAAAAATAGCAATAATTTTACTATTAGTGTGTTATGGAAATAATATAATATGATTTTGTTGTATAAATAAAAATATCAAAAAATTTACTTTGGACACCCATGGGGGCCAAACGAGAAGAGATCTCGCCGAGATCCATCGCTCAGTCGAAAGAGCACATTTTTTACTACTATAAGACTGCAAAAGGAAAAATTAGTATCACATTTTGAACTATTTTTGTCGCAAGAGCCCTGACTATCACGCTGTATTGATGGCTCCTTCACTCACTTCGCTCACTCTCCTTCACTCTAAAAAACTTTATTTTTATTATATTTATTTGTATATTTTTATTTTTTTGCTTCATCTGTTACTTTCTACAAAAAGAAAGTTGCAGAACTGTGCGGCATTAAACACAGCTAAAATAAAACTAAATTGCCTTCGTTTATGCTCCTAAGACAACTTTTGACAACTTTCAAGCTGTAAATAAATAGAGCCTTATTTTTTAGATTCTGTTCCTTAGTAATATCTATCCTATTAAGTATCTGTTCCTGTTATCTGATAGTACAGATAATATTTGATTTTAAGGTTGTTAATAGTGTTTTTGATACATTTAAGTGAGAGTGTGTTTGTTTGTGGCAGGCTGCGTGAGTTGGCTGCGACGAGCTGCGCGAAGTGTGTGGGGAGATCCTGGACTAGATAATCAACCTCTGCCAGGTGTCGCTCAAGTCGTGGGATGAGCTGCTCATAAAGACGATGTGGGACAAGGTGTTGAGTCAAGTGTTGGAACATCTTCGCGTCACAGACAACCGACGTTGGTGAGTGTAGGTACACTCCTCGTTCACTCTTGCCAGTACACGTCGTTAAGTTGAAGTAGACACATTATTATAATAATAAATATCTGTTGTTCCTTTCCAAAACAATGTTGGGTCATGGTGTGGAATTCCACCTTCAGCCTTGTGCCTTCACTTCAGTGATGTTGGCTAGCCAGTTCTGACCCCTCTTCTGCATCTTCCTCTATTTCTTCCCTTTGTCCTTCTTCCCTTCTTCACTCTAGATAGTTTTGTATAGCTCATAATTCTGCAATTTGCTATTCTTTTCTCTCTCACCGCTTCTTTGACTCTGTTGTTCTAGCATTTTGTCTCCTTTTCCTTCCTTCTTCCACCCGCTCTACCACACAACTGTTCAGCTCTGAGTATTCTGAAACCTCTGCGAATGCCTCTTCAACATCTATAATCTCTCCACCTGGCTCTCTGCTCTTGATCTCATTGCAGTATTCACTCTTCACAGCCAGGTCCTGCAACTTCCACGCTTTATTTAATGTTTTTGTGTATGACAGTTGCTACCGGCTTCTCTAATTGGATCCGCAGCTCTCCCTCCAGCAGCCGATGAGCACTGTCGAGTGACACAGACCGGTCATAACCTAATATCAACTACTCCATCCTTCAAACTATCTCCTACGCAAACATAGTCAATGACGGACTCTTAACAGTATCCGTATCTAGTTATCTGATGACTTTTTCTTTTCTCAAACCAGCTGTTGCTCATCCCATTCCTTGTACACATATCCAGCAGTTTCTCCCCATCTCCATTCCTCTCCATGTTCTATAACCTGAGTGTATCTCAGACATCAAACATTTCCTGTGAGACGTTGATAAAGTGCTGAAGTGATATTTTTCTCCCACCCACTTATTAATCATTAACTGCATTTCCTCCCTAGTTTCTCCCTACACCATCACATCATCTACATAAATTAATGTTCAAGTATCGTCCCACTCATTTGGTTTCCACTTTTATTCAACAACTTATCCATTACTATGACAAAACTCGTTTGTGATAGAACGCTCCCTTGTCGAAGCCCTTCACTAATACTAAACCAATCTAATCACCCCACTCCCGACTGCACACAACCCACACTGTTTCGGTACATGTTTCTGATCCGCTCAACCAAGTCCTTGCGAAGCCTTGCCAAGTCCTTCTCCCAAGACTGATTTGATGTATCAAAATTAGTGTTTGATTTATTTATACCCAATGACTGTCATTTGAAAATTGTGTTCAATTTGGCGCTGTTATGAAGCCTGGCTCAGCGCGCGCAATTCCAGCCGTGTAACCCAATAGCATTTTATGTCTACTTCATCTATCTCTTGTCTTTCTTCCACTCGTCAATGATCAATCGTCATCATCAATTTTGGTTGTTAGAGTTTGGGAATCGGGGTTTGGACTGTTCTTGAAATGGGTCTCCCATAGTTTCTTGCTTTCATCATTGTCCGTAACAAGGCCCCCTGTTCACCTTATCATATTTCTCCTTGATTCTCCTTGCTTCCTCTTGTTCTTCATCAAACCATAGAGCATTTTCTTATTCCCTTTGTAGTCCTCATCCAACTTTGCTGCGAAGGCCTCCATTGTTTTGTTTTTTTCCTGGACCATTTGTTTCACCAGCTGTTTTGCTTCGGAGTAAGCCCGAGATGCTGCGGCTTACGGCGAGATGCTGACAAAAGCAGTTAATGGTCATTCCCAAAGGTGTCGTCGTAGTGTGACGGTGTCAACGCGTCGCTAGGAGTTCATCGCTTCCACTGGGCAAGCTGATGGACTTCCCTCCAAAACCATCAAAGCTGCATCCTCTTTGAGTTGACGGTCTTGACCGCAGTGCTTCCTCGCTCTCTGCACTGCCCTCACCTGAGGGGTAGATACCCTTCCCCTCATGCCCTCACATGCGACACTCTTCTTCTTAACTCAGACTTACACTCACACTTGTGTATAATAAATTAATAATACTCTTTTATTAAATCTAAATCATACTATGTCAATCTAAACGTATGCACCACGGGTGTACCAAATTTCACACTGGCCCTACACTAGCACATAAGCAAAACGAGCACACAACATGCTATTATGGTATTTTCTCGCAATAATGTCTGTTTCCCTGTTTCTCTGACAGATTACCGCGGGTTCTCAAAATCCAATTCGTTGATGACAAATCTTTGAAGATGGATTCTATGACAGAAGTTTCACCCGTTTACACAAGTTTGCAATAGCTCTGCCTAGATCTACAAGCTCTGCCATAACAGGTCACCCCATGCTTCACGGCATTTACTCATTATTGTATTTTAGAAGTAGTACTAATGTCGATAATGCCATGTATGCATGGGTTTTTGTATTTACATATCTTTGATTACATATTTATTTAACTCTATTCATAGAGATCCATTTCTATTAATCACAAATTGGTGCAATACTTATTAAATGAGAGAGAAAGAGGTAATAAAATAAGAAAATATTATTAAGAGAAATAATGTTTACCTACTTCATTCACCCTTAAAGTGAGATTCTGTACAGCTATATGACATCAGATGAAACTACATACAATAGGGCACTAGCCAAACTTTCTCACACTAGGTCGGCGCCACCACCGTACTGGAAAATACACACAACTTAAAAGCGTGTATAGTGGGAGGGTTAGGTATTATTTTGACAGGCATAAGAAAACAGTTTTTCATCTAGTTATTTTTACTGTAGCATAAACCGTATGCAAACAAGGAGACATTGTAGTCCCTAAATAAAAATACAGAATAAAATACGACACGACACAGAAGGACTAGCCTAGGGTATCAGAACGGCGAGGGCGCTGTCATGTACCATTATTAGGTATTGCTGTCATGTGACCATTATTGCCTCGTGGGGCCAGTAGCAGTGAAGGTCTTGACGTGCAGGTAAATTGAAGAGGCAAGAGAAGGTCTCGGGACCGCTGTACCGCTGTAGCTAATGAGAATGTGCCATTTTGTCCTTGAGCAATCACTTCTCTACATAGACTTGATTTTCTGTCCAATTGTGTTTTGTTTTAGGTATGTGCAATATTGACATATTTCTGGTGTGGTGTGACGTATTTAAATAGATATATAACGGTACCTTAACCTACCTAATTGGTTTTTGTTTCTTCCTTCATTTTTAAGATACAGTTATAATTAAGCAAGAATAGTGAATGTCTTTTGCCTCTTTTTGAGAGCTTTCTCTGTTTGTGCATTTGTTTATTTATGAAAATAAAGAGAAAATTTATTATCACTACGACTACGACCAGGTTGAACCATTCGTACCTACCTATCGATATGATATTTTGCACATATGCACTTCAATCCAACTTCAATCCACCACGTTTTTGAGACTGATCCGTCAATAAATAAATAAAAGTCGACTCGAATAACCATTACTGAAATGAACTAGGAATCGATCAGCTATATCTATCGACCTGTTATTATTGTTATTGTTTAATTGAGCAAGCGTAGCGAGCGTCACCACGGAACTCTTATGGCACTTTCTCTGTGTGTGTGTTTTTTTTTGTCTGCACTGCCCAGGTCAAATTGCACAACCAATCGATCTGAAATTTTGTACACATACTAACCTAATCTATGCGGTCTCTGGGATCGTTTTTAATAGGGATCCTGTGATTGGTTCAAATTTAAACAAAATTATCTTTTGATTGGTTGGTTCGGTCAAAAGTCATTACGACCAACATTATACCCAATCATAAAAAGTTTCAGCCAAATCCTCCCATTGGTTAAAATTTAAACCCATATTTATCACTGTGTTTTTTGAAATTTAAACTAGAAGCGTATGACCGATCAACTTAAAACTTCGCATGGTCATTGGTACCAACATTTAAGGTATTTTTGCCAATTTTCAGGCTAATCTGTCGTTATTTTCAAAAGTTTTTGTCATGTAGGGACATTTTATTCCACAATCTTGACATTAATTATGTATAGGTACTACATTTTCATCCTTGCCTTTAAGCTTCTGCTCCAAAGCCTGTAGAGCAGCCAAGCTGTCCACAATTTACAATAAAACTAGCGCATATCAAATCAGATGCAGTACGAATGCCAAATCCTCCAATTGGTAGTTTAAATAATATCTTCTGATTGGTCGACAATCAAAATTTTTTGCATGGTGATCAAGACCAACATAATCTAAAATTTTATAAAACGGATTCTTTTTTTCAGATTTTTGTTTACTTTCATGCATATTATTTAGTTCAATGGATGTATATGTTTTCAGTGCCTTAGGTACGGAATTCTGGTTCAAGAATTTGCGTGTTCAGGTGCTCGCTCATCAACGCGTTACACAGAGCGTTTTAAGCTACATTTACAGCTCGATGCGTCGAAGCGCCGACCTTGAAAGATCAACATGGTTTATCTTTCAAGGTTGGCGCTCCGGCGTGTTCGAGCTGAGCCACCTAATTGGCTAGCGCCAAAGCGTTGAGCGCTTGTTGCCGAGATGTAAACTTAGCTTTACTAGTAAATTTTATTGCATACCTTACATTGTTTCAATGGCTAGGCAAACTATTTGGTGATGATGACCAAACGTCAGTTTGATTGTAGAATTATTTGCCTTTTTTAATAATTGAAAGTGAGATTACAAAAACATGTGTAGCGTAATTCGATAAATGTGTTTAGTTCTTAAAAACATGTTCCTATTCTATGGACAGAATAGTGTATGATAATCTTAGGTAGGTATACAGATATGCCCCTTTTACTTTAGGTGTGGTCGATTATCGTGGGACTGAATATTAGTATTTTTCAATTGTATAGTACTGGTCGGTAACAGGCAAAGATGAACCCGCTCTACATGGGCCGCCCTATACCTGAGTGAGTTCATCTTTGCCTGTCACCGGCTTGACATGTAAATTCTTTAATCTAAAATACTCATCAGTGACATTTTACTGGTGTTTCATCACTGTGCAACTATTAAGTTGCAGTGAAAAACAGGTAATTAGGGTAGGTAATAGGTAGTAGCATAGCAGTAATTTTTTACTGATTTAGTGGGTGCTTTCATAGATTTGATTTAGGTTCTGTGTTTCACACTTACACTCTCAACGCTCTCTCATCACTTATCACGATGCAGTATAAGAGGTGAGACGACGGACCTTTACCACCCATGCTATAAGTTTGTTTGAGTATCTATTGGTGGGGCAACCAGACAGGTTTGCAGTCACCAGACAGCAGAGCGCCCTAGCAGCCAACACACGAAAGTCTGCATACTGCCGGACAAGTGTCTAGTACTGTGTTCTCCGCCAAGTGCGCTGCTTGTTGGAACTGACTAATGTGAAGTGGGGCCGTGAAAGATGACAATTCGTTTTACACTGATATTAGTTAGATTTTTATGATGTTTTTAGTTAGAATATGCTATTCTACATTACAGTTATTATTACACCTTCCATCACCTTCAATATTCAGTATTCACAAATACATCACTTATTATGCGTTTTAAACATTGATGACATGTCACATAGAACTTGAACTCATTACAGTCTTTAAATGATTTTTAATGAGTTTAAATGTTCAATTTAGGTATTAATATTCTTTGGTAGTCTGTTGTTCTCTCAAATACCTTTAAAAATTTAAATTACAGTGTCCTAGGTGTATAATATCATTGAAAAACAAATTGTCATCTTTCTCGGCCTTTCACAGTTGCCGTAACACTGACTGACGGCCAGTTTCCACAGTCCCAAACGTGAAGAATACTCAAGTTTCAACGAGTTCAGAGCGTCGTCTCACCTCTTATACTGAATACTGATCGTATCACTTATTGATGCGTTACACATAGTGTTTTCCTAGTTTAAAACTAAATGATTTTAGGTTTCGAATCAAAGTGGAAATAAAGCACAAATAAACCAAACAAATAGGTATTTGTATGAGTTAAACCGTGATCTCTGTTTGATATTTACCAAGTAGACAAGTTTTGATCCTAAAAACAGATAGCGTAGCACGATAAAACTGGAATCTGATAAAGATGTGTGCCTTTAACATCGACAATATCATGCAGCACTACCCCTACAGCAGCAGCATGTCCATTGTATAATCGACTGTCAATGGTAATAGTATCCATAATAGTCTACGATCTTTATCAAATATGCGAAATGCGGAACTTTAACCCGGCGATTCATCGCCTTTTCCGTGGGCATGCTCCCAGCAGCTTGAAATAGATGATTGTGTTCGTCGGCCTCCAGTAAGTATAAGTGCACTCTGCATAAGGGTTGGTGCAAGCTGGAGCAGTTGGGAGCGGTAACATATAAACTTACGGATGCCGCTTATTGCTCAGGTTCAAATCACATTTATGAGACTGTAACTACTCAATAGAAGTAGAAATGTACGTATTTTCTTGCCAGTTTCTTCAAACATCAATTGAAGAAATTGAAATTGAAGTAAAAATTAGGGGGTTAATTGCGTACGGTAACATTGGTAGGTAGTATATTTACAACAACTATAGTCATTATTTGCGTTTCATAATTCATTTTGTACTCTTAAAAAACGGTAAGAAGAGGTAATATTTATTTCATAAACTTCTCACCGACTAGGTTACAATAAATATAGGTACTAATTCACTTCACTTCACTTAATGTGTCAACTATCTTTTTGATACGTAAACAATGTTTTCACTGACAGCTGTTGTTACGCCCCTTTTTAAAAGGAATTGAGGGGAAGTGTAAACCATTCCGCCATTTTGTTTTTTTTATGCGTAAACCATTCCTAATAAAGGACACATTAAGAACAAGGTCCGTCGAGAATGAATATTTCTAGAAGCTTGTGTAGACTGCAGAGGGAGAAATGGAATCAACTTTCAGTGGCAGCAGACAACGTTGCGCACGCACCCCCTGGCACCACCTGACCCAACTTGACCTTGGAATTTGAAAGGAAATTTGAACTTATGAAGTGAGATGAGGGCATTGTGCAAACTTTCAAAGTGCATTTCGTATTGTAAATATAGCTTTTTAAATAATGGGCGAAAGATAGGCAGCACAAGAAATAGATTATATTCTAATAAGGTTTGTTTACTTTTCGTAATGGCATATAACAGACCACCATATAAGTTTCTATTTCATGTCAATTAATTTTAGGTTAGAGTTTACAATATCAATTCTACTTTCAAATGCGACCCTCTCCTCAGCTCATTACGCCTAGGCTGAACCATTTATTCAATAAGTCTACTTGTTAAGTCTATGTGTATGTCTTATGTGTAACTTCTGCACAGGCTGCGGGCAAAACTTGGCAAGACCGTGTCTTCTCGGGTATTCAACCGACAGGATCAATACATCTGGGCAACTACTTTGGAGCTGTTCAGCGTTGGGTGGAATTACAAGACGCAGGCCATGATGTCATATACAGCATCGTTGATCTGCATTCTATTACACTCCCTCAAGTGAGAATGCTTCACGTATATTGTCGAACTTGAAGTAGGTAGTAGCTCTCTCGTAGCTCAATTTTTTTTTTTATAATTTTGATTTTCTACATTTTAGAATCCAACTGAACTTCAGGCAAATATTCTCAAGATGACCGCAACTTTATTGGCATGTGGTATTGACCCAGAGAAGAGTGTTCTGTTCCAACAATCAAAAGTAAGAAAATATTGTTTAAATTAAAATAAACGGTTGACCGCTTTGATAGAATTAGGTCTCAGTTGAGAGGCAGGTGCTGGGAAGGTACCCTACTAATAGACCACTAAGGCCTCCTTTTCACCGTCCATCCACACTATTATTTCATCATCATAATTATTCATCCGTCAGCAGTAGACTGATTGCAGAACAGTGCCACATAAAATCGCACTAAAATAGCAATGGTCTCTACCAGTGGCGGTCTGGCCCAGGGTACCGGGTTGCGATCGCATCCCGGGCCCATGCCATTTATGGGCCCTTTTCCCATATTACGGGCCCCTTTTACATCGTATATCATATTTAACCAGCATTTTTGCTCATTTTACATACATTTTTTCTATCTCTACTTTGTTATACGGGCCCTGACTGCCACATGTTTATCTGGGCCCTTTGCCTCATCGCATCCCGGTCCTTTTCATCCCAGACCGCCCCTGGTCTCTACATGTAGCAAGGCAAGACAGTAGAAGACTTAAAATCGAAATGATCCTCATTCTCAGATGGAAATGTTGTTGTAGGTTCGTCAACATGCAGAGCTCTGCTGGGTTCTCGGCTGTTTGACGACAATGGCTCGACTCTCACATTTACCCCAGTACAAAGAGAAGTCGGCTGCGATGAAGGAAATACCGCTGGGTCTTTATGTTTATCCAGTGCTGCAGGCAGCCGACATTCTGCTCTACAGGTTACACATGCCTTCTCATTTGCTTCAAAGTGAAGTTCCGACACACTGTCAAGTAACTCTCCACTTTTATGACCATTACTGAATAGCAAATTGGTAAATAATGCCATGAGACTGCTGTCAGCCAATGAGAGAATTGCACTTCCCTCAGCTCTCGAGAGTTACTTGACAGTGTGTGCCGCCGTGTTTTAGCCATTTTGTAGGGATATTTGAGGTCCCTTTCTGTAACACACATTACGTTGATGTATTGCATCAGTGTGGAGAAGTTTATTTTCAAAATAAGTGTTCAAAAGTTCAGTTTAAATCGAGAAATAAGGAAGGTTTTGAGTTAATTTTTTGACACATGAAAGCAGAAGTTCAAAAGGAAATAGTTAGCAATTGAAATTAATGAAATTAATTTATTTAAAAACTTTCCAAAGTATGTATTTCCACTGCTCAATGCTCACCCATTACCTAGTAAGTTGTTAATTGTATGATTTGGTACGTCTGAGAGTTATGTAAAGTAAAGAAGGTGATGTGGTCAACTCCTCCAACTTCTCTTCTTCAGAGCTACGCAGGTGCCAGTCGGCGAGGACCAGGTGCAACATCTGCAGCTGGCACAGCATCTCGCGAGAACATTCAACAATCGCTTCGGTGAAACTTTCCCAGCGCCAAGAGCTCTCGTTTCAGGTAGCGTTTTGGTGGAGCTGTCGTTGAGACTAGAACTTAATTTCAATACCTGATTGACATGACGTCAATATCAAACAATTTGACATACGCATCGGCATAGAGTTGTGATTTGTAAGATACCTACTTTTTAATCACATATAAGGTCTACAGAAATTACGCATTTGAGTTATGCCATACGATTTTATGGGAGAAATGTGCAAATATTGTGTCTGTAGGTACAAAAAAAAATGATTCAAAAGATAGGAAATTCCCGTAATTTTCTGATAAACCTTGGAAGAAAGTTCTCATACTTCGTTCCAAGCCTTTTCTAATAACCACTTACAATTTATTAGTCATTGTAATTAGTACCTACCTTAATTAAAATCAATTTGGTCAATTGGGGCACCCTACATTTTCAATTAAAAAAAATCATATTATTTCAATCACATTTTTGCATTTTTTTTAACCATCTCGTCATTTTTATTTTTACCATTTAATTTGTATCATCTATGAAAGTAAGTGAGCCCTGTACATCTACTTTTATCCAGCAGACAGCGCCACCAGCCGGCTGAAAAGCCTCCGAGATCCGACGAAGAAGATGTCGAAGTCTGAACCCGACCCGAAGAGCCGCATCGAACTGACGGACGACGCGGACGCCATCTTGGAGAAGTGCAAGAAGGCAGTGACGGACTTCACGTCGGCTGTGACCTACGACCCGGAAGGCAGACCCGGCGTTGCCAACCTGCTGACAATACACTCGCTGCTCTCCGACAAGCTGCCGGAGGAGATCTGCGAGGAGTGCGACGCCCTCGACACGGGGAAGTACGTTGCCTCACAACTTGTTTGTTACATATACATTCAGCTTCTACAGTGGAACCTCTTTAGTACATTTTTGAAGGGACCAGGATAAAAAAACATACTAAATTGAAAAACGTATGACCTATAGAAACAATTTAACATATTGTGTTCTGTCCTTCAAACGTTTATTGCCTGAAAATTGGTAAAAATGTGGCACTAAACGTGTGTAGGACAAAATAAAAATAATAATAAACCATTCCAAGCTATGAAATTATTTTCATTGAACTGTTCTGAATACTCGTACAAAGCGTTATTTTATTAAGAATTACATTGGTAAAAGATATTGATAAAAATCAATAAAAAAACTCTTCAAGGTCAAACTCACTACTGAGCCGTCTTAATGTCCAAGTATGAGTCTGGCGATGCATAGGTATGTTTTTTATCTCACACTCCGAACATCTATTTAATCAATTCACAGAAAAGTACATTTCCAAGCTTCCATATCACGGAATTTCAATGTGCAGTACCGCCAGGAAAATGATGCCTCACTTGTCTTTGCTTGGCAGATACAAGCTTGTGGTGGCGGAGGTCGTGCAAGAGAAGATCCGACCAATCCGAGAGCGTATTGACAGACTGATGGCCGAGCCGCTGTACCTGCAACAGGTGCTGAGCCGCGGGGCTGAGCGAGCCGAGAACATTGCCGAGGAGACGTGGCAGGAGGTGAGGGCCAAGGTCGGTCTGCGCTAGACACCGTGCACGATGATAGATATTAAATAAGTTACCAATATTGAAATCTATGAGGTTTAATATCACCTTCTAAAATCAAGTCCCATCCTACACTTACATCATCACTTCCTAACGAGGTACACTCGGCACAACAAAAATCGATCAGTGAACAAATTTGACTGAGTGCTGGTCATGTTCCATACCAATCAAAGCTTGTTATTATCATTGAAATGTGAGGTCACCTACTAGAGTGAGACAAGGAGATCGCTTGGACTGACTTCTGATGGTGCGATCTAACATTATTTAGTCAATCAGATTTATTGAACGATCGATTTTAGTTGTGCCAAGTCCTACATACAGTTTTATCTAATATTGACATACCAGTAAAAAGAAAACTAAGATTTTCTTGATGAGACTATGCAGTTCTTAGCTCCTTTATTTTTAGAAAAGCTCGTCACTCATGAAAACCAACTTAAAGCTTTTCCTTTCAACATACTAAGCAAATTATTGTAGACATGTACAGTTGGGGCAACATGTCTGAACTCTCAACAGAATGCACCGATCGTCAGTTGTTCTGTTTGGCAGAGAAAGACTAAATTGCAAGGTGAGCGCGCAATGAAGTCTTTCTCAGCCTAACAACTCCAGTAATGAAAAAGTCAGTTTTAGGCAAGCAACACAATTGTCCTTTATTGGTCTCTGTTTTTTTGTAGTTACTGCGATGCAGGTCCCAAAATTTTTCTGAACTATATTGAAATTTTGCTGTATTAACAGAACCCTTTGATTGGTTGAAAGTGTGTCAAGTTGACAACGTTTTATCGTGTTTTAAATATGCTCAGAAAAATCCACCAAGAACTTGAATTATTGATTGTTTAAATGTGCCAACATTTCAATTGAAAATTGACTCTACTGCATCTTCATCAAGGGAGGAATGATCAATGCAACTCTCGCATAGAAACAGCATTAATTTGCATTTGAAAGGTCGGTGATCTAAACATTCCACCAAGCAAGCACTTTCTTAGTCCGTCGTGCTAACTATAAACTAAGAGTCCATAACTTGTCATTTCTCAAAATATTTAGAATGTGAAAATTTTTGTGTTCGAGTATGAAATTAGGAACTTGGCAGAAACTGGGGAATATTAAAACCACGAAGTAAACTAATAACTTAATGTAATATTTAATCAAGAATCGAACTCATGTCCGCTCCCGACCTTGACAATCTAGATACAATGTACATGAAGTGCGGAGGAATTATTGCGCGGCGCTGACGAGCGCTTCTCCAACCTCGATCGCGATGGCCGCTTCCGCCTTGGCCACATCGGTGGACGCCGACGCCGCCTCGCTCTGCGCCTTGGCCAACACGTCTCTGGCAGCCGCTGCGTCCAGATGCTCCACCAGGCAGGCTTCCTCGGCCAGGACCTGCACGCTAGAGTCCTCGTTGATGGTCACGGAGCCGCTCGACACGAAGATCTTCTTGGTCGTGCCGTCGTTCTCGAACACAGTCACCACGCCGGGCTTCAGGACGGCCAGCGTCGGGACGTGGTTGGGGAGGATGCCGAATGTGCCGCTGAAGGAGGGGACGTCCAGCTGCTTCACGGCGATTTTGTCATAGAATACCTAGAAGAAGAAGTCACGTTAGTTTCATGAGTACCTGACTTATCTACCTTGATAAAAGATCCTTGATAAAAGATCCTATCTTGTTTCACCCATCTACACACGAGTTATTTTTCTCCACCCAGGTAGATAATCAACCAATCTATTTAATGCTAGTAAAGACCCTGTTATTGAAACATGTTGCAACAAAAATGTTGTTACAAATTACAATGGTTTTAGGAAGCCTATGTCATTGTGTATAAATGTTCACATCACTTTTCCTTTGCTTGTTTAATTTGTATTAACCCTCCAAGTGCCAAGGCTAAAAAGTGTATAAAGTTCGTTCACGATAAGAATTTCACTGACGTTTTAGTCGATCACGTCGTTCATTGGTCAGTCACTTGAACACTGCCCTGTCAATGGCAAGACTTTCTTCTTTGTATTATTGTAATTGTATAAATTATGTCAAATACACTATTTTTATTATTAGAAAATATTAGAAAAATTCAATCAAATTGATTTATTTCCATCTACAGTCGTATTATACATAGTTTTGGATTATTCTATTGATATTTTCATATGTAGGTATACAATTGTTCATTTGACTACAGTAGTATCTACACGGCCGCCATTACGGCTTGCAATTCTAATCGTGAATGAACTTTAGTGCCAGCCCTATTTAGCAGAAATTTTGACATAATTGGGAAAATTAATTTTAATGATGAAATAATTGTTCAACAATATTGGGATCGGTTTTAAAAGTTTCAGAAGACTCTAAAAAATCATTGCATTACATTTTAATTTTTTTCAAAATATCAATTGATTAAAAATATAATTTATTGTATAAAATTTTATTTCAAATAAAACAGGATTTTGCCAAATTATTTGCACAAAATAATCACTAATGACCATAATTGTTTTTATCAAAATTCATATTATTTACAACGCTGAGAAATACCAAAAAAATAATCAAACAATTACCTATCTGCAATAGAATTATAGGTACCTAGGTAGATAGGTACGTCGATTTCAGTTGATGCGCATGCGCAATTGCACACGTGAGTGAACCAACCTGATTGGCAGCGGCAAAGGTGAGTGGCATTTGCCCATCAGCGAAAGTTCGAACGGAGGACATTGAAGCCAGCGATTTCTTGTTGAGAAGTCGCATGACTGGTCGAACCGAACGAGCGATTGAAGCCATTTTTCTTGCTGTAAGAAAATGAAGATTAAAACTGAGTGATCCCGAGATATATAGAGAGTAGGAGAGTAGAGAGTCATACTTTCAGGACATGGATTGAAATGCAAGTGAGAAAAATTATCTCTTCCCAGACCAGCTGAAGACAAAATATTAGGTTATAGGGCGGGACGAATGGCACTGCAGGAGTACTTGGAGAACTTATGTGTTATTCTTAATTGTTAAAGACACTACAGTTTTCTTAAAATATGGAACAATATCACAAATATTTATAAAAACAGATAAGTAAAGTAGGTTTACCGAGAAAATCAGCTGCAGAGAAAAATGGTCCTTAAATCCAAGATGGCTGAACAGAGGAGGAAGTGGATTTGTCATTAAAAGTTTAATTCTGAAAAAATTAACAGGCAGCATTTATTTTTTGATCATTTATAGTTTGAAATTAATACTATAATTCTATTTATTCGTACATTTTGTGTGTTCATACTTTTAGGATTTTTTCGAATTTTCTTATTTCAGACAGAAGAAATCAACATCTGACAACATTGCTTTTCGTGGCAGCAGCAGCATCTGGCAGTGGCAGCATCCACAGACAGATTTTCTTTTACTGCAAGTATGTTTTCCGCGGTTTTCCGGTTTAATTTTGAAATTCGTGCCGCTGTTTTGGTTTTCCTTCAGGTGAGTGTTAACCAATTTTATTACACGCTCTTACTTTTGAAACTAGTAAATTTACTATGATAAGAAAACTCTAGATCTCGGGAAATTGAGAGGTATAACCTGTTGCTTGAATGTCAGAATATAACATCATCTGATTTAACAGAAAAATAACATCTTTATTTTATATCATACACGGATATTCAACATGTTTTTCTGATCTCATACTTTCAATACATAGTAGGTACAAACTGCACACTTTCAATGCATAGGTATTATAACCACAATGTTGTCTTGAGAAGTCTTCTACCAGCATCTCGGAAACTGGACTCAAAGTCTAGCTTGCTGCCGGTGGAACTTCATTCTGAAACAAGACGGACATTATAATAGTTTTTAAACTTTCAGGAATACACTTATACTACAGTTATATAAATATTATGTTTTCAATCTTTTCAAATTAGTAATAGGAAATCAGTTTTGCTAATTTTTCAATGTACCTACTGTTGCCACTTCGGCAGCAAACTGTTCCTATTGACGTAGGAAGGAAATGCAGATATTTTTGTTTATATTTTACATTGCCTTGTAATCTGCACTTTGGTGGTGTAAGTACGAGGCGGTGAATAGCAGAAAGCTCACAATTTATTAGCAACAGTTTGTTACAAAATTGTTGTTATAAACAATTTGCCAAGAAATCTAAGAGAGTAATTGGTAAGAGTTTATTCTCACATGGGATTGCATGTGATTGGCTTTATAAATGGCGTTGTTTCTGCTGCACAGATTTAAAAAAAATATCCTCAAACTTGACGATTTGCCGACTTGTCATTAGTTTAAAGCCTTTCTGCGAAACGCAAATTTGCGTGTAACCGACCCTTTATTCACGTGGAACCAATGCACTGATATAAAGTATCTACGTACGGTGGGCGTGGGTGGATTGACGTAGTCTTCTTTCGCGTGGTCTTTCTCCGCACGGTTGCGGAATATTCCCGGCGACCTTCGCTTCATTTGGTCTTCATGGTGGACCATCTGGTAGACGCTCGATGACTTGAGGTGGTCGTAATTCCGCTCAAATTTGTTGAAGTCCACGCTGAAATCAGAAGTCATCGAAACACGATGTGCAGAAGATCTTGTCGAATCTTGGCTAGATCATGCCAACCCTGGACCTCTCACTAGCCAAGGCTAATGTTCTACCAACTGAGCTAACGAGCCGGACGGATTTTAGACACAACTCACTTATTTTCGCACGGCAAGTTGTAAATGTGAATGCTACTTTTTCAAGAAGAATGAATTACTCTACGTATTTTATAACCCGATGAGATGTGCATTGCAACGAGAGCGACTGCTAAAGATGAGAAAGGTTAGTACTTGATAGAGATGGGCAGAAAAAGTTGTTGAATCGATTCTTCGATCTAGATCGATTTTTCATGATTAAATTTTTAAATATCAATATTTAGGGGGCTGTGAATCGATTCAAAAATCGATTTTTGTGAACTTCTTGAATCAATTTTTCAATAGTATGATTCAAAATATTGCAATATTTTAAGAAAAAATCAGGTCAAAATAGAAAAATGGTTGAAAATTGATGGTCAGTGAGGCATTGCATAATTTTTTTAAGGAGTTCAAAATACAAAAGATCGAATCTAATGAATTGATTCTTATGATATATCAAATGCTCCAGAATCGATTAAAAAAATTAATATATTGGATTCATTGAATCAATTTTTCAAAAAATCAATTCATTTAGCCCATCACTATTACCCGATGGTTGTGCCGATGATGACCTCCTCCTTGCCGCTGATGGTCTCGGCAATGAAGTCCTCGGTGTAGACGTCCCGGGGCGCGAACCAAGTCCTCCCCCCGGGCAGCCTCACTGGCCGCGGGATGGGAGTCAGGGGGAAGAACGGCTTGCGTTTGTAGTCGTCTTCCTCCTCCGCCTTCTTCCACTGACAATGGAAACCACAGTAACTACATGTCGGCTGAGTTCCTCTATGTTAATGACACTGAATGTATCTTTAGGGTAATTTCTTGGAAGAATGGCTTTAAATAGAAATTCAATGAATATCTCCATAGAAAAACTTTCAGGTTACCTACATGAAAATATTCTTAAAACATTAATACCTACCTATTTTCAAGTAGGTAAGGCTCTAGGTAGATACTGACCAATTGCTAAAAGCTTAAAAAAGTAGTCTTGACTTGATACCTCTACCTCAACCAAAAAAAGAATTGCAATATTTGATAGTTTTAATGGATAACCAGGCTCTGGAGAATTCTTTAATATGAAGAAGAATCACTCAAAAAATACATTGATTTACTAAAGCTGACCTGTCAACGTGCCAACATAATGTCCACCCTCAGGGGAAAATGATTTTTTTGCATTGCTTTTGTAAAACAAAAAGCTCTTGTTTAAGCTATGAATATTTACTTTTCAACAGGTAGGAAGATTTTGTTATTAGCTTTCAGCAACAAAGAATTTTGTTGAAAACGTTGAACGAGGAAAGTAGTCAAATGCAACATTTGTTTCCGCTCAATCAGAGAAGTGGTGTATCCTGTATGGCACCAAGAACAGGAAAAAGCATGAGTGGAAGGGATCGAGTCTCTACCTGAATATCCTTCTTGTGCTTGGGTTCTGGTGCTGGTTCTGGTTCTGGCTCCGGAACCGGAACCGGCTCTGGTTCCAGCACAGGCTCCTCCGGTACCGGCTCTTGGGGCCCCTCTCCCCCCTGTCCCTCTCCACCCTGCCCCTCGCCACCCTGCCCCTCGCCACCCTGCCCCTCGCCACCTTCTTGTCCCTCTACCACCGGCTCCACTTCCTCGAGAGCCTCTTCTTCTGTGACCTCTTCGATAACATCTGAAACAACAAAGTAAACTGTGTTTAGGAACTTGCCTGGAGAGGTCAGCCAATATGGCACCCTTCTGGGGGATTATTCTAAATTCCCGTGTCATCTTGTTTCACGTGATACGGGCTCACTGCACACTGGAGTGCTATCTATTTAACACGGTAGTGACGCCGTATCAATTGATACGAGACGACAAGGGAATTTAGAATAACCCTCCTGTAAGTAGGTATTATTATTTATTTTATTGCTATTTAATGTCCCACTGTTGGCCACATAAATGATTATAAATTTATAATGATCATTGGGAGATGAAAAAATAGATACATACTACCTAGATGCTAGGAAAGTGGCTGTCGTGGTGGCTTATTAGTTTGGAACATTCTAAGCATTTATCTCTCGACTTAGAGAAACCACAAAACAATGGCCAAGAGATTCGAACCTGGGTTTAAGTCGAGCGCTATTGGATCATTTAACTTGCTAATTCAAATTATGAAAAATTTAATAAAAGAGATTTCACTCCAAATTATCATAAAATGTTTATTTGATTTGACGTAAAAATTCGTGAGTTTCTATTGGATATTCAACGCCTCACTACTTGCATGACGTCACCTTCTCCAATGGCCGCCTCCGCTGCCCTGAGCGCCAGGATCTTGGCCAGCTGCTCTTGCACGAAGTTGAGGTTCTGCTGGATCTCGATGGGCAGCTTGTTGATGATGGCCAGCTGCCGTTGGATCTCCGCCAGCTGCGACTCAATGTCGTTGGGCTCCTCCGGTTGGTCGACAGGTTCCGGCGGAGGTGGCTCGGCCTCAATCACCTCCACGATCTCGACAGGCTCGGGTTCTGGGGCGGGGGGTTCGGGTTCGGGCTCGGCAATGGGCTCGGGGGCGGGGGGTTCGGGCACGGGCTCCGGCTCTTCAACCACCACCTCTTCCTCAGGCTGATGCAGAGAAACATCGGTTATAAATCTATCCCACAGTTACTTCCATAACACATCATGTTCATGTTTGCATCGGACGTCATGCATTGTATAATTTGTTCCTAAGGCAGACACACTCATTGTTCTCGTTTTATGATGTATTAGGGACACTTGCAATGGACCTGACCCTATCGTAAAAAACTAAAAGTGTCAAAACATACCTCATAAATACATACATACCGTTGTGGAATAATATTCCACACCCTAAGCGAGCTAAGCGCTGCAAGGTTGTAAACGACCTCGTACAAGGGATGTGCAATCAATGGTCGAGTATACAATAAGAGCAAATGATTTTACGATACCTTATAAAACGAGAACAATGAGTGTGGCTGAATAATAGCAGAGCTGTAAGTCTGTGGAGGCATAGTAATCAATATGGACCTGACATGTGTCAACAAAATAGCCAGCTTGTGCTTGAGCTAATAGATCCCCTTCCAGTAATTAACTTGGTGGCTCTTGTTTCTCAATAAAATAATGTTTAGGTTTGGTTTTTTATATCGAGAAACAAGGAACATGACTAGGTAATAGGAAAATGGTGGATGACAGGGGCACATTTATAAAAATATGTGCTAGTTGTTTGTTACCTATGGCTATGAAAGTAAATTAATAACTAAATTTCAATTTCAATTATTTCTCCTTTTTCCCTGCACTTGGAAAGGGGAAACACGAACTGTAAAAACAAATAAATTAATCTGTTAACTGACAGTAGCCATCTTGCCAGAAGTGACTCCATCACGTATCGCTTATTAGCGTGAATGAATAATTGATGCTATGTTGTCACTACTACCTATAATATTTTATATTTATATCAGTAGGTATAAAAAGAGATATGTAGTAATTTAAAAATGTTCTCGCCTAAAAATTGAATAAGTTGGATGAATTAATATTTGAAATTATATTTTCTATCACTCTCTGTGTTAGGAGTTAGGAATTCAATAAATTTTTATCGAAAAACAATGCTCCGTAATTTCAGTACAAAAGTTACGTGTCTGTGACTGAAATTTGGAAATGTAAAGAATGAAAATGTACACAAATAAGTCCAGATTTTTGTCAAGTTGGTACCTAGATATAAATTACATGTTTCAATTTTAAAATCGATACCATGGGTCACAACAGATGACACCTCAAACATAGAATTAACTAAAATTATTTACAAAAAACCATATTTTTTTAAAATAATTATTAATTGGCAATTTTTAACGGATAAAAATGATGAACTCATATATTTAACAGTATGAGGAACCTATACGTGGCTACGCACCCACCTTCTTCTTGGTGGAGACGTATTTGAGTGGGTTGTACGGCGGCGGCTTCTCATCCGGCTCGCCAGGCACCTTGGGGATCGGTCGCTCAGGCTTCTGGTTGAACTTGGAGGGCGTTTTCTCGGGTTTCTCCATCTTCTCCGAGATCAGGAGGCTCAGCACCTCGCTCTTCATGATGTCCGTGTCGGGGGGGAGCTTCTGGAAGTCCACTCTGCGGCAGAACAGCATAAACTCACTAACAGCATAAACTCACTAACAGCATAAACTAACTAACAGCATAAACTAACTAACAACATAAACTAACTAACAACATAAACTCACTAACAGCATAGACTCCCTAACGGCATAAACTAACTAACAGCACTATTATGATAATGGTTCAAAAGTTGTAAGTGACATATTATAATCCTGGATGGAGGTCACTCACCCCATACACTTGCCCATGAGGACCTCTGCACAGCCAGACATCATCTCTGCGATCTCGTCTTCAGTGTACTCGATGTGCGGCTTCTCCCCGTCGGCGCCCTCCGCTCCCCCCGCTCCCGCCGCTCCTGCTCCCCCCGCTCCTCCTGCTGCAGGATCGGCTGGGGCACTCTCTGCTGCCACTCCATCTTTAGAAGCTGGAGACAGAATGTACAACTCTAACTAACTTTTCTTCCTTCAATAATAAACTAGACACCGCAATAATTAATAGAAACATTTGATATAGTTTTATAGTCTGATATTTTCATTCATAACTCTCGCATTGAAATATTAACTTGCATTTTGTCGGGAAAAACAGAGTGAGTCTATTGACTGACTTGATATCGAAGACAACAATGTGATTGCGTTCATCCCAGAATAATAGTGGTTTGTCTATACCCTAGACTTTTAAGTCACGCATAACCGGATTGGGCTGTAGTAGGTACTTTTAACATATTACAAGCAGTTTGAATATGTACAAATATGTTCTTTACGATTTGTTATGTTTTTAGTGATCTAACTCGCCCACATACCTACTGTAATGAAAACACTGAACCACTGTATGTTTAAGGCTTAATACTTTGGTTTTGGACAAAAATATTCACCATTTCATGTTTGATACACATTGGTACGAGAATTTAGTAAAAAAATGTTTGCTCAGAATGCGCTAATTTAGAACCTATACCTATAGATTACCTATAGAAGGTTATTTCAAAGTTGCAACCGGTGGGCGGTGAGAAGAAAAAGTTTGTCACAATATCGTAAGTCTGTCAATCCTGGCTCCAGTTAGCAATAGCTCATGAACTGACGCGTGTTGAGGGTTGACTGTTACCGTCGTGGTATTCCTCGCCCGCCAAGACCTGCGGCTCCTCTTTGTGCTCCTGATCCTCCAAGCCCTCGGCTATCATGCTGGCGAGGAAGGGCGGCAGCTGACTGAGCCGGTGCAGCGGGAGCGGGCCGGTGTAGTAGACGGAGTTGCTCCGCGAGGAGATGGGCGAGATGATCTCCAGCAGCTCGGCTGTCTCGGTGAGCGGGGGGCGCTTGTGGGGCGGAAGCTCGAAGCTGCCTCTACACAACGGACAAGCAAATCCTTTTCACTCTTTAGTCTACTTTGGGATTAGAACAGAAATGAAGAACTCAAATTTCCCCATTTTAGATAAAAGTTTGTTGTTCAAGGGGGATCATAGTGTTGTTACTTAGCACACTTTAAAAATTAATTTTTCTACGCCATTCCGGGAGAAATTGAAAATAGCTCATTTTCAAAATGAACACATAGTAGGTACCATCTAGAAAAATGGCATCTAGTTTTCACAAGAATTTGAATGAATGTGTGCTGTAATGAAATATGCCGATTGTATTTGTTTGTAGACACTGAGATAACAATTTCTGATATTTCGCGATGTAGTTATACTTTTACTGAACTCGTTACGATTGACATGTAAGTGACTTGCCCGCATGCGCACTGATACTCATGTGAGTGGCAATCTTACTGATAATAGCGCATTCTCTATCTCTAGGTACTTTCAGTTCCGCATACTCTCCATTACTGACGAAGGGAACGATGTAGTCACCTGCAAATGGTGAGCTTGAATCTGTTTCCGGAGTCAAGGATGAAGTCGGTTGCTTCTTGATGAGACTTGTCGAGCAGCGGGATGTCGTTGATCTTCAGCAGCATGTCGCCCACGCGCATTCCCGCTCGCTCGGCCACGCCGTCTTTAGTCACCTGCGGGAACAGGCACGACGATTCAGACGTGGGGCTTACAACTCACTCATTGATTACACTTCTTCTGCTTGACTTCTTGATTACATATATTTTTTCGTGTTTTCTTATTATTTAAATTTTTCTTGATTTACTAAAAAAGTTGGATTTTAGCGTTTTTATATTTTTTTTTATATATAATAGGGTAATATTTAGAGCCCTATTTCTATTGGTTCTTTATATTGCTTTGAATTATGTTGTTTCATAGTTACTATTTGATTTTTGTTGATTTGTTATATTTTTTAAATTCTTGAAGTTTCTATGATTTTTTTGATTTTATTTTATGGTGTATTTACTATTTGTTAGTTTTTGTTGATTTCCACTGTTTTTTTTGTTGTTTTTTTCTTAAGTATTGAATCCTTGGTATTTTTTTAATTCTTTAGATTATTGTCGAAGATGCACCTGAATTTTCAAGTTGTTCACCCCTCGCATCACTTTATGATACATACTCGAATCAGAACATCTGCGTCTGTACAATCTTTTTTTTTTGAAAAAATGCGTTTAATGTGTAATCTTGCAGTGATTTTTATGAACTATCAGAATATACCTACCTACCCTCGATTTTTAGAAAATATTGCCACAAAGTCTTGAAAAACGCAATTGAAATATCGATTTGTATGGAAGATAGATACAAGTTTCAACATAAACCTTCGTTTAGCTCAGTTTCATCCGAATGTGACTTATAGCGTTCTTTCCCTGTAGTACTCTTAAAATGGAAACCGGTAATAATAACCAAAGATAAAAGCTCTATTTTCAATACTGTAATAACTGGTAGCTGGCTTACCTTGATGATTGTGATGGCACTGCCGAAGTCTATGCCGCCCGTGAGCCGAAAGCCCCAGACCTGTCCTTCCGCCTTGCATAGTTCTATTTCTTCCGCCGACATGTTATTGCACACATCACCTGTGAAGCAGATCAGTCATCATCAAACTCATCCACCCTCCGTCGGACATTCTCTGTGCCATGGGAGGGGGGGGGATAGAATCCACACAAAAAGGGTCCATCATTGGATTTTTTTTATATCGAAAGTATGTCGTTTGCATAAAAAAGTCTTGAAAGTTCACATTGGTGTCCAGTAGGGATGTTCACGATTACGATTTAATCGAATCGATTAATCGATTATGACATTCAAAACGATTAATCGATGTTAGTACAAATAATCGAATATCTACAATTTGAATTTGCCGCCTTGAAAATAGTTGCATTTTACTACATCTTAAATGGCTGCCTTCAATCTGTCCACATTTTTCGTTGTGTGCGTAATATTTTAGTGATAAATTTATGTTTGTGTGTATTTTCCCAAGTTTCAATGTGTATTTCTAATTCGCATTACCATTTATCAGTGATGATTGAATGAATTACGGCACATTACAGCATATTTGAAGAAAAAATGAATTACTTCCCGGACACATTTCATTGTTGAGGTTAATATTGCCGTAAAAGACGATATGATCACCACCCTGAACATGATGATATCAATACGATTTAATTCGATTATTAATCGATTTAATGTTAGAAAATCTAATTAATAATCGATTTAAATAAAATAATCGTTGAACATCCCTAGTGTCCAGTGAACCTGAATTGTTGAGCATTTTTTCCTTTCCTCTTGTGCAAGATCATTTCAGTATCTCAGAGGTAGAAGGGCAGAAGTCAATCATAATTCTTGAGGTGAGCTCATAAACCAAGTTGGTAAGAGAATTCTTCAAAGTAGGCAACTGGTTTGTTGACATCAGTCAAATGGTGATTACGTCATTTTCAGTCAAAATGTGTGCTATATGCAAACTTAAGAAAATGGATTTCAGCCCTTTGTCCTCTGAGGTACAGATTGTTTAATAGAAGTTTAATTTTAAAAGGAAGATTTAGGTAGGTACTGCCTTGGACGAAGTATTCTGGAGGGTGAATGAATATTCTGAAATTATGAGACATTGTCAAGCCCGGTTGATTTTGTCAATTTCTTTTCAGTTTATGGGGCAGCAATTTTCTTGCCAAGTAAATATTTCAAGCATATTTGTTACAGGGAAAATGCATGGGTGAAAACCCATAAATTATCTGATTCTATTTTCTAAAATACTTCACATGCAGTTTGATTTTCTAGATTTCTAATAAATTGTTACTAGATAGTAGGTATGTTCTAAAACTTAAAAAGGTAGGTCTTAAAAATCAAACTTCTTGTAGAATCTTTTAGACACCTGATCCAACCAGATCATTTTTGAAATGATGTATTCATGTATTGTACAGGATATCACCCCCAAAAAATTAGTTGCAGAACCCAAAATTTACAATGGATATTTTTTAGACTTTGAAATGAAAAAATTAATTATAATTAATTATTTTAAAGTTGGATCTTTAGGTATAGTATTAAATGAAATCTAAATCACTATAATTGTTCACTCAAACAATTCTGACACAACAAACACTGATAAATATAGAAAAAAATCTAAAATATTTTGCCAAAAATAAATCTTGCTATCATTAAAACAACAAATCTCTTTGCTCTTTTTAACAAGTATCAGTTGTTTCTTACCTTCCAAAAGCTTCTGTCTTGTACTCTGTCTTGGGCAACGTTGTGTGCAAGTAGGTTGCCAGCGACAACTGCGGTTCCTCGGGCCTACTTCTAAAGGTCATCCCATCAATCAAACAGACGCAACGTATCGTCGGGCGATCGGCCAATCATGACACATCCGTGTCTCGCAACCGATGCGCTGTCAATAGCATCGGGACATTGCAACAACTTGTATCGAAATCTGTCATCACTCGGTCGTGACTAAGTGATATTCAAGGAGATGAGTCATGGGGTGGATGTCGTGGAAATGGTTGCGGCAAGAGGGGTCTGGAGAATGTTAGATGCATTCTTCACTGTCTGCTTTAAACTACTGTTCCATCAATTCCGGAACGAATTGTTGGCGATCGGCCATTACTTTGCAATTGAACAAAATGTAAGTTCGAAATTGTAGGTACTAAATGAGATTCCAACCATTTTATTCCAAAGTTAGAATTTATTTGATATCACAGTTCAAGAAAGTTTTTGCAGTTTTGGTACTCATTTAATATTCAAATATTATTCTTTTAAATCTGAATAGATTAGGTAGATTTGCAATACATTAACTTCTTGAAGATCGCAAAGTATACCTAATCATAGAGTAGGAGAAATTGTAATTCTACATGTTAACTTTTAAGATTTTTAAAATTAATATTTATATTTCATAATTTTATTTTAATATGAATGAGACCAATTAAAATTTGTAATACCCTAATTGGACCACAAGCTGTGTTTAATACTCTGGTATTTTTTCTCCCCCAAAACTACACAACTTAGTTATTAAACAGGTACCACCTCCGCATTTTATTATTTATATTTTTTTTAGTAGTTTATATTTTCATAATTTTATTTTTGTCATATTCCATATCTGGATAGGATTATAAGTTGGGTTAAGTTCTTTTATTTCTTTTGTATTTCTTCTCACGAAAAGATAATGAGTGAATGTAAAGAATGTGTTGGCATGAATCCGTCAATGAATGGCATTCCGCCTGCACATTCCTGTAGCCACTGGCGCTCTTGTCCGTCCACTGGCACCGAGCCAGAACTAATTACGTTTTAACTCTCCCTCTTCACCCATCATCAATGAAGATTAAACAACATCAGCGAGTGTCACCATTGCACTCTTAGCTATGACACTTTCTCTCATTGTATTTGAAGGGTACACGGAAAAAGTCCATTATTTGAAAATATTAGTTTCAAATCCTTTCAGTGATTTTTATGAGCTTTCAGAATATTCCCTCGGTTTTTAGAAAATATTGACACAAAGTCTTGAAAAACGCAATTGACATATCGATTTGTATTGAAGATGATACAAGTCTCAACATAAAACTTCGTTTATCTCAGTTTCATCCGAATGTGACTTATATATAGCGTTGTTTCCATGTACCCTTCATATGTGATTTGTGGACACTGTTAAATTTTGCACACATACTAACGTCATAAGAGCAGTCACCTGTATAAATCCTGAGCAAAATCTTCTGTTTGAAATGTGAAAATGAACCATTTATCTGATCGAATAAATTTTTGGCGTGGTCATTTGGGAAGATTTGTTAGACAATTTCAGACAAATCAGTCAGGAACCAATGTAATTTTAAATGATTTTTATCCTTTACTTTGTCAAATTTGTTCAAAGAAATTTGAAATAATTTTTACTGATCCTTTGATGGATTTGGTTGTTTCTAAAGTCTGTGGAAGAATACCTTTCACATGCATATGTAATAACAAGATGAAACCACATGAGTGAAGGCCCAAGGATATTTATTTACACTTTTTATCACATTCAGGTAGTAGGTATAATAGACTAAGTCTGACAGCAAAACACACATAGATGGTATAAGTACTTAGGCCTATAGATAATGTATTCCCTTTACAATATTTCCATCAAGATCTTCAAATGTTAAAACTTTTACAAGTAGGAAAAATATTAAAACATTAATAAGTATGATTGAATTAGAAAATAACAATAAGAAAATATGTTTGAAATATATCGAAGTTCAAGTTCGATGCTATAGACGTGACCGAATGCTGATCATTCCATTTCGAGGGGATGGAGTACCCTCTCAACTGCATGATGAACTCTTTGTTGAAGTGACAAAGTGTTATTTGAATGGAATTCAGCGGCTTCTATAGTACATCCACTCATTACTTGGTGATTAAATTTGTTCAAAAAATGTAAAATGGATTTCGAACAGCAATTCATTTAACAAACACTCTTTGTGGCTTTTCACAATCTGAACAATCTGAACAAAAAATGTTTAAAAAGTGGTGATCCTTCCCCTTAATTTCATGTATTCTTATTTTAATGCCACTATTGATGAATCAAGTGTACAGTCGGCTACAAAAGATCCGTAACCTCTACCGGGCTAGAATTCCGGTCCGGCCAGACACATCCCTTCCTATCATCCTGACTCCATTGGAAGTCCCCAATCAAACCCAGCTTCTCATCTCTACAGCATGACATCAAAATAAAACAAAATGATGAAAGTGGAAAATTATCATTCGGTCACGTCCTATGTAATGTAAATAGTTTGTAAAAAAAAACAACGAGAAACAACAATAAAATAACTAGTGTTTGTCACTATTACAAATGTGAAGTTAATGTGCGCGATAAGTCACAGTTATGAGATCAATTCAATGGAGATTAACACAGCTATCGGCGTAGTATCACACCGGATTTGCAATGGAAGAGATTGTTAAATACTCGTTGAGAAGTTCAACTGCGGAAGCGATCGGGAGCATCGACAGCGACGCGTGGGAATGTTAGCTCAGACATAGAGATGCATTACACTTGCAGAGAGATCAAACATGGCTAGATGCAAGACACACTTCGATGGTAGATCTGAGATGCTCAAGCGAGCGTCACCACGGTACTCTTATGGCACTTTCTCTGTGTACAGTGTATGTTTATTTTTTTTCCTGCACTGCCCAGATCAAACTGCACAACCAATTGATCTGAAATTTTGCACACACACCAATGTAATCTAAGAGGTCTCTGGGATCGTTTTTAAACGGAATCCTGGGATTGGTTCTAATTTTTTAAAAATTATCTTTCGATTGGTTGATCCGATCAATTTGAAATTTTGTAAAGTCATTGCAACCAACATTGTCCCCAATCTTACAAAGTTTCAGCCAAATCCTCCCATTGGTTAAAATTTAAAACCATAGATCTTGTGATTTTTTAAATTTCAGCTAGAACCATTTGACCGATCAACTTAAAACTTAAAACTTTGCATGGTCATTGGGACCAACAGTTTAGGTATTTTTGCCAGTTTTCAGACAAATCTGTCATATTTTCAAAAGATATTAAGTTAGAAGTTAGAATTGTGTATCAAACATTAATATTCCGAAATGAGGTTTAGAATTTGACAGTAAACAATTAATTATGTAACGTCCATTTCCATTCTTACGGCAATGTATGTTTTAACATTTCCAATATGGCTAAAAAGTATCCCACAAAATTAGTCTCGCAATGATGTTATAAGATTCATCTCTCTGTAATATATTTCCATGCACAGACCAACACCTTCTTCAAGCACTTTCTCCGTTATCTTCTCTGCCGTTTGACACGAAATGTGTAGTCTCAACTTTGGCCTACAAAAACGCGCTCATAGCTGGACCATGTCCAAAGATACTAACAGTTAAGACAAAATCAAGCTACTTTTACCGACAGTTCAACTTCTTTGCTAGTATATATCTTTGCCGCCAGAAGCAGCAAATTACTAGGCTAGGCACTGAACATTTGTATTTGTACTATTCTTCGTAGAAGGAAGGCAGTGATTCATCCATTCTCAACAGTATGCCCCAATAGATGCAGGAGAAGGGAACGAAGAGAGTGCTTGGAAGGTGACACAGACTTACGACACGGATCGAAAACAAATCGTTTAGCTAAATCAAAGGCTGAAAGATGAGTTATCTAAATTTAATTTAATTAAGTGAATATAACGTTATTTGGCTCTCAGCAGTAGAATTTATTTTATCATGAGTTTCGCTGTTCTCAAATAAACTTGGACTTGAATATCTTGGCACAATGTTACGTATCATTCATAAAATGAGGGGTCTGCATCCCCTTGAATCCCCCAGTAATATTCTTGCATGAGCATTCTAAGTTCTGTTTGCTTGCCTGGTGTTCTCAGTGAAAAAAATATATTTCTTAGTCCCAGTTTATTTTTTAACAGCTAAATAAGAGCAGTTCCAGCTTGATTTGAACTTCTTACTGGACATTTATAATTCCACTGTCACTGACATTGACAGGAGGTGATAACAGGTACCTTTGCTTGTTTGTTTTTGACATTCTGTTGTCCATTGAGTGGAAAAGCGTGAGGAAGATAAGTAAAATACTCAACTTCAAGCCCTCGCCATATACGCAATTATTTTATATCCCCCGACCCATGTAACCGATCCTGTCAAGTTTTACACAGCTGAGAGAAGTGTGTATTCCCGCAAATTAGCGATACTCGATACTTCTGGCAAGATGGCTACTATCAGTCAACAGAAACAATTGAAATTGCAATTTAGTTATTAATTTACTTTTTTAGCCATAACAAACAACTAAAGCAGTTTATATTTATGCAAATTGGCCCTTGATAGCCGCCATTTACCTAGTACCACAATAGCCACCAGAGTGCAGTCGCATTCCTTGTTTTCTCGAATATCCTCGATTAAAAACAACCTGTACCTAGCATATCAAAACATGTTCAAAACGTAAGAATGTGCAATTCTCTGATTCGTCACATCTTAGAATTTGAATCTCGGTCCGTGTCCGTCTGTAATCGCGACCAAACGCCGCTGTCATGTGAAATCCCTTCGCGTTGACACTTGCCTCCCTATCGACACGATCCCGCGCCGAAGGGCAAGTCCTCGGTGCTGGCGTGTGATTGGTCGTCGCGCGTGAGCGAGTAGGCGTCGGGGATGTCGGCCCACTTCTGCTGCTGGCCCGAGGCGAAGAGGCCGTAGAACACGGCGCCGGTAAGGTAGATGCCGGCTGCGATGGAGAACACGATCTGCCACTCCTCGGGGCTCTGGAGCATGGAGGTGGCAACGTCAGGGACTTTCTCATGGGGAATCTCTGACAAATAGGGCACTGGCCAAACTTTCTCCCGCTTGCATGGTGCTACCATCGAGACAGGTCAGTTTAAAACTACAACGTGCAAGACATTTTTGACAGGCAGAAGAATATAGACTCTAGTATTAGACTCTAGTTTTATAACATGTTTGAAACTATGAAGATATTGCAGTTTCTAAATCAAAATCCATGTCATAAAGAGACGAGACCCTCTCAGTTGTTTCATTGTTTCCATTATGCCGTGAGCTCTTCAAGGGAGCCTTGGAACAAAAATACATACTGACAGCTGTCATTACACGATTAAAATATCATTATCACACTACAATATCTAATAATTATTCACTATTTCCGTAAATAACCAAATATCAAAATCAATTTTTAATTCATATTCTCAATTCTTATGAAAATACGGTTTGTGTAGCAAGAAATCCTATGATTTAAAAGTGACCTCCCTCGACGCTAGCGCCAACTAGTGACCGACCTGTCGTCCTATCTTTGCATCAGTAAGAAAGATAATAAGCACATGAGATGAGCACATGGGCATTGGATGAAAGGAAAACTGACAATATACATACATCAGGAATGAAGAATCTTGCGGGAGGAGAAAGAAGACCGAACTCGGGTGAGGGAGAAGGAAGAGCAAAGGACCAACCGGATGAAGAGAGAGGAAAGATCCAAGTCATGGTTGGAGCTAGAAGTTGGTGCAAGAGCAACCAAATGATGTGGAAGAGTCTGTTCAATGTCAGTGCTGATGATGCTGGGAAGGAGGATGTGAGAACGAGGTCGTACCTTGTGCTGGACGAGATGACCTGTCAGCAAGGGGCTCAGCATGCCGGGCAGAGTGGCGAATGTGTTGGACAGACCCATCAGCACGCTGGCGAACTGCGGTGCCAAGTCCAGGTGGTTAACACTGCAACCAGAATCACGCGTCATGCGTGGCGAACAGTGTCATCAACATTCATCCCCTAATCATCTGTTATCCGTAGCGGAGGAAATACACATACTGTCTCATACGAATACGGTAGTTACGGAGACAAAGCAATAGTTTCCTGCATTCTTTGGATAGGTGATACAACAGCACCGTTCTCAACCACTCTCTTCGTGCCTTTCTTCTGCCCTTCGAGAGAGACATTTGTTGAAATAATCTCAGTCGTACACCTGCGAATAATAGATGCTCACCGACAGGTTAATAGTTATTATTATTATTATTAAGTCTATATTCTCAACAGAGCCAGGCTCCACTAGTGAGAATGTAATATAGAGAAGGGAGGAGAGGAAACCCGGTACCGGCATGTAGCCTACTCCTGACGAAAGATACCAAGGGGACCAACGGCTTAACGTCCCTTCCGAAGGACGGTGTGACATTCACAGCACGGGCCTCCACAACCCGCGCCGTCGAGAGACTGATAACAGGTGGAGGGAGGTCGTCACACTGACCCCCAAACACCCCAGTCTCTCTGGCCCAACGGCAGCAACCTGGCAAGGCAGAGTTGAATGGTCACCCATCCAATCGCTGACCGCGCTCAATGTTGCTTAACCTCGGTGATCTAACGAGAACCGAGGTATCCAACACACCAGCCGTTGGGTTGTTGCAGGCGCAGAAATAAACAAATAGTTTTACAGTTAAACAAATGAAGCAAAGTAGTAAAATGGTCAGAATAGCAGTTTGATTTTGTCTTCATTGTTGGTATTCTTTGGAAACTGGAGTACTTGCAGAAGATAGTCTTGTCAACGTACCTGAACCCGGCCCAAGCGAAGCCCCCGAAGCCGACTGCCACTGTCAGGTACGCCACTATGGCAGTGGCGGTGGTGGAATGAGCCGCGGCCAATAGGAACAAGGTCTGGCAGACAAAGGCCCCACAGTTCAACAGCTTGCGCACCTGGTGAAGGAATCATACACTAATCAGTCACGCAAGAATAACAGTTGCAACTCTTGAAGAAAATAGTAATATAATAATAATAATAATTCTTTATTTAGCGCAAGCGCTATCTTTCACAAATCAGTACAATACAAAGATACATAAAGATACACAATAAAGACACAAACCAAAGAATTAACACACTAAAAACATAGAATAATCTAATTAGGATGTCAACATAAATGTTTCCGTCATTATAATTTCTAAAAGTTTGCTTTTAAATATGCTAAGACTCCTCACACTTTTAACATTAAGTGGAAGAGCATTAAAAGAACGAATCCCAAGATAAAATAAAGATTTGGCCGATGATTGTTTATGAACATGGTTTAGAAAAAAATTATTATGCGCTCTCGTGTAATGCTGATGGACATTTTCAACTTTTTCAGTGTTTGTAAAATATGCAGGTAGAAGACCATTTTGAAGTTTGTAAATAAAACACATGCCTTGAAAATACACATAATCCTTAATCCTTAGCCAATTTAGAGATTTTAACATAGTATTTACAGGTGTATATCTACTACATTTCAGAATAATCCTCATGCCTCTATTTTGTAGAATCTGTAGTCTTTCAATATCTGTATTAAATGCCTGATACAATAAAATCATACAAAAGGTAAGGTGTGGTTTAATAATAGTGTTATATATACATAGTTTTGTGGCTACTGTCAGGTGCTGACCTATCCTACTAAGGTAGCTAAGTTTTTTTCTGATTTTGTTCTCTATGTACAGTATATGTTGTTTAAAACTTAGATTTACATCCAACAACATACCTAAGTATTTGAATGATTTAACACATTCCACTAACTCACCATTTAGTACAATATTAACTTCACAATTATCAGTTGTGTTCATATAATGTAGTTTCCCAGTACCAATCATCATTGCCTTACACTTACTATTGTTCCTGAACTATTGTTCAGGAATGATAAAGAAACCTCTTTGCACTACCTACAAGTTTATTTATCATATTATCTGTCGTGTATTTGGTAGACCTCAAAACTGTAGACTATTTAAATTCTAGGTACCTACTACCAGTGCAATTATTTTGAAGTACAAAAGCAGCGTTTAGGTAAATTCCGATGAGCCTCAACTATAAGATAGGAAGAGATAGACTGCGCTGGTATGGTCATCTTAGAAGAATCGATCCCAAGAGAATACCGAAGAGGGAATTTGAAAGAGCGGGAAAGCAGAAGGGGCAGACCGAGAGCGGAGTGGGAGGACCAGGTGAAGTGGGATGTAGAGGAAAGAGGTGAGGAGTGGGGAACAGTGACTGCAGGAAGATTGTGGGAGGACAGAGAGAGGTGGAGAGAGAAGACATAGAGGAGGAAGAAGAGTGTGATGTGTCAGGACCGGCCATCCGACATCACTGAAGTGAAGGCCCCAGATTGACAGTGGAATTCCACCCCCCGACCCGACATTGTGTTGGAATCGGGCGACAGATATTTATTACTATATAAAAAAAGGATAATCGTAAACACAGAAATTATAGCTCTTCAGGAGAGAATGAGAATACTTGGCACAAAAATTGCAGACCAGACCCTAGAAATCTGTTTCTATAATGTATTTCTAATTAATATTAGTCTTATTTCAAAATTCTGATTAGTACCTACCTCTACATTATGAAATGTTGCATCAACTGTTACATAGATGTGAGTAGCTTGAGATATCATGTGAGTGTGTACCTGCGTGGTGGTGAGATGACTGTTGCTGCACAGCCAGTCGGCCAGCACGCCGCCCGCCTGAACCATGAGTCCCATGACGAGGTATGGCAGAGCAGACAGCAGCCCGGCATCCTTCATGTTGAACCCCAGGCGATCTGGCAACACGGCACCACATTCAAACCTGTAGTGTTATCTTGGGGTGTGAAAATAGTGGCTTTTAGAGGTCGGATTCGGGTAGTTTTTTATTTTTGTAATTTTTTGTTTTTGTTTTTGTAAAAAGCTTTGACATTTTTGGCACTGAAACTGCCGCCCTATCCGTGTCCTTGGGGAGAGATACACAACGTCCATACAATGGAAGGTTGGAGGCAAGTCTTGCCTGCATCCCCTCCATCAGTCCCTCACCTACCTCCCCTCCCCATCAGGGCTCAACTCACGAGCATAAGAATTTCTGATAATTACAAACAATGAATTTACAAACCAATTGTTGGTTGGGATTGTTGAGATTTGGGAAATATGAATATTTGGTAGGTAAATTCAGTTTTATATTCTGTTTTTGCATACCCGGGTACCCTAATTGACCTCTAGTGGCTTTTGACTTTGACTATGAATATCAAATAATTCACAAACATTTACTTGAAAATTGAAACATTATCCTAGAATCATTAGGATAATTTTGAGATTGAAACATATCAATCATTTTGATTAGATACTTTTGTACTTTAGGTGCAATATTCAAATATCTATTTGGAAATTTTGAACACCTATTACATTCTTGAATGTTCGCGCACCCCTAGTTAATTTTATTCCCCGTTCTCTCATCGTGTGGCACAGAGTGAATGTGCAATAATCTCACCGTTCATGAACGTGGGCAGCTCGGTGAGCAGCGTGTAGAAGCCCCAGTTCTCGCTGAAGTGGGCGATGATGATGGCCCAGACCGGCAGCGAGGTCAAGAACCTCTTCCACGGGATGTCCACGTCCTGTGGGCCAGTCTA
This sequence comes from Leuctra nigra, assembly GCA_934045905.1. Classification (NCBI taxonomy): domain Eukaryota; kingdom Metazoa; phylum Arthropoda; class Insecta; order Plecoptera; family Leuctridae; genus Leuctra; species Leuctra nigra. The sequence continues at coordinate 31,267,134 of OW203769.1, forward strand.
GAGTCAGTTGATAGCTTCACACTAGTACGCGCTAAACACTTACATGCAACAAGGATTGCAGGAAAACAATCATTCATTAGGTAGAGTTTTGGGTTCTATAAAAATTATCTTCCTCATGTTGCAATTAATAAAAATTAAAAATATAAGGTATGATATTTTCATTCATTTAAAGAATGACTTCCGCTCTAGGGGATTTGCGAGACTGTCGTCGATGTCAAGTGACAAAGAATACCGACTCGTTTTTACGTAGACCAAGGTCAAATTTTTCACTCGTCCGGCTGAGATCGTCTTACATTTGACAGATTGCAGGGAAACCTGACACAGTACAAAAATATGCTTTTGATTCTGTCGTATTATAAATATGTAGACAGACCGTGGTATTAAACAAAATTAATAATATTAGGGGAGCAAATGTAATTCCGCTCGATTGGAGTGCCGAAATTGATTTTTTCATAATTATCGATTGTTTACATAATTCTTATTTCATTCTTAAATAATAAATCTGTGCCTCTAGTGCGCCAAAAGTGTTATTTTTTGTTTAGTATTTTCAGGGCAGAGGTGCCAAAAGGACCCATATATTGCCCATATTGGCACCTCCTCAACACGCGTAAAAACATTTTTTTAAATTTTTTTGGAGCACTAGAGGCACAGATTTACTCTTTATCTCTATGCTGTAGAATTTTGAAAACAAAAGGTCAAGCAATAAAGAAAAAAGTAGGGGCCGCCTTTTTATGGTTTTGTGAGTTTTATCCAATGTCATCAGGCTCTCTAGTTCGAATTATTCTCAGTTACTAATGCAGATGGTATGCAAACCCGCAACACACGAACGAATTTAACAAACATCACGTAGTACTAAATATAAACAAATGTCGAAGTCGACAAAATGAGACGTGACTGACGTACTAATAGCTCCCAGATGTTTTTACTGTTCACTGACTTCGATCTCGATTGCCAATGCTGCTTAGATGCACATTTATTTTTAATTATTAATAATTATAATTAGGGAATTAATTGATTATTTAATTAGTATTGTAATGATTTAGAGTAATATATTTTTTTATGAACACACTCAAAACCTTGTTTATTTATTCATTGTTTTGTTGTAAAGCAAGTAAAAGGCATTTCATGCCCATAGATGCGGCATTTTGCACGCCGTCGAGACGCCGAGCAGATAGGTATACCATTGAGTCTTACGGGAGCGAACACACGGGACGAGCAAAAGACGCGCGTGTAAAACTCCCCAGGGCGAAAAACCGCGCGACAGAGCGGGAAAAAACGCCCCGTGTGATTGCAGCCTTACGCTGCAAAATCAAAATGATTTTACATCATTAGACGAGGGTCACCTTATTGACCAGGGATCGACAGGTGATTCATACAAAGTACTACGCAAAACTAAATATTTTTATTAAGGTTCGGCACGAGTTGAAATCGACGATTTGATGCAGCCAAAGAAATTAATTTAGTTTCAACTCAAGAGAACAGAGTCATCGGAATTCTATTTCTCTCGAGTAGCAAGAACGAACCCAATTTAGACAAATTGCGTAATGTGTTTATTCAGATTTGGATTTTATTTTACAACACTGCGTAAGAGTCAGTGAGATTCAGTGTTCCAAGAGTGGTCAGGTCGTCTAGCAGAATATCTAAATTCAGTCAGTATGTTTACTCTGGTAAAGTGACTATTGTTTTCTGAATATTGGTATTATAAAGGATGGGCGGTAATAAGGGGAAACGTAAAGGTAAGAAGAAGAGGCATGTCCATGGCAACCTCATTGTTGGATGGTAAAAATGTCATCACGCGATAGGAATACCCTTTTCCCGCCAAAATGTCCACTGAATAAAATTTCACATTCGTATGTATAAAAACTTGCATTTTTGAGTGCAAAAAGTTTGTTTTAGCCAACAAAGATGTTGTTATTTTGAAATCTAATTTTTTATAAATTCAGAGAAAAACTTCGAATTGCAAAAGCCATCAATTATTAAAAGTGCTTATTAGTAGGTAATTATATCGACAGCTTATAAAAATTATGTTCGCGTTTACACAGTAAATTAGTGAACACTTACTTCTGGATAAAAGCTGTATGTACGTAAAGCCCAGCCTCCTTTCTTATCCAGTTTTTAACATAACAATGCTTTCGAATCCGAAAATAGTTTCCCTATCGATCGTTCAAACAATTATTTGAGAAAATATTTTGATGAAGAAATTAATGTACTATTAAACACAGCTATATTGTATATTTTTTGTGATATATTGTTATATGAATACCTACCACGTATACCGTATAACTGTATTTTGTAATAAACAGTATCATAATTTATTCAAAATCTAATTGTCTGTCAGTTATTCTCAAGAAACGTTGTTTTGGTTGATATTAGAAATTACGGCTAAAAAAACTGCTGCTTCAGTTTTAGTTTCAGTATTATTTTTCTTTACAAAAGGTAATACAGTATACAAAAGTACATGTAAATACACAACAATCAGCAACAATCAAACAATATTGCGAGCACTTGCGAGCAATAAATTACACTGTTTTCATAATGTTGGTCAACTTACCTATCTTTGATTGGAACGAAAAGTCTCTCACGTAAGGCAACACAATAGACAACATTTTAAACCCCGAGCGCCATCTACAACTATCAACATTGCATTCTGGGTTTAGGATGTGAAGAGTTTGACAGCTGCCTGGTTGACAGTGCTAAGATGCATAAAGGAAGAATGTTTTTCGGTGTTTATTATGTTATATCCTCTCTGTATTTAAATGTAACTAATTTTAGTGGTATTCAACATAATTATGAATAATATTAAGAATAGCAGATCGTACGGAACAATGTGTTGTGTTCCATTGTGCAAAAATAACACTAAATTTAGCCGTGAAGTGTTGTTTCAATACTTTCAAGGGACGTTGATTTGAAGAAAGAATGGATAAGACGCAATAAATTATGTTTTTGTTGAAAATTTTTAGTGTAAGATGTAAATCCAATATTGTAGATATTATTAGCCTGGGCTTGAAATCATATTTATCGCTTTCAGGGGTATTCAAGTTATTTTTCCTCTTAACAAACAGGACATTTGTAGGTAGCCGAAAATCTTATTTTTGTCAGAAATTCTGACAAAATGTGACAAAGTATGTTCCTGTATACATAACTAATTAACAAATCAATCTGACCTATTGGTTATTCATTTCGGTTTATTCATTTATTCATTTTGTTAGGGGAAAAACAGGGCAATTTTTCTTCATATTTCTTATAACCAGATTTGTTAAAATGTGCACCACATATTCTGTGGTTCTTAATAGGGGACCATTTACTACATTTTCCCTGAGATCCAATTCGCCTCACACGCCTCATTCTTTCTTCAAATCAATGTCCCTTGAAAGTAGTGAAACGACACTTCACGGCTAAATTTAGTGTTATTTTTGCTCAATGGAACACAACACACTGTTCCGTACGATCTGCTATTCTTAGTATTATTCATAAAATAATGTTGAATACCAATAAAATTAGTTACATTTAAATACAGAGATGATATAACATAACAAACACCGAAAAACATTCTTCCTTTATGCATCTCAGCACTGTCAACCAGGCAGCTGTCAAACTCTTCACATCCTAAGCCCAACATGCATCACGGCACGTCGCGCATGCGCAGTGAATTTTGAATGTTGTCTATTATACTTTAAAATTCGCAATTATACATTAATGACTAGGCAATTATAAAGATAATTTGATATCAATAAATTTGATAATTTAAGATCGCAAATAATAAAAACTATATATTTGTAAGCAGCATTGAAATAAAAATCACCTAGCACATAAATAGTCGAATTAAAATATGTATTACACTCCATGAACTTATCAATATTGCATTATTTTTCTGGACCATATTCTCGGAAGTTTAAAAGGCAACAGTCATTCAAGACTCACAAGTGGTGTTGTTTACAGAACTGGAGGCGATTTATGAGATGTTTTGATTTCATGTCGAGCTCGACCAAGCTCGACTGTTTGTTTGTATACGTGACATGAGAATATTACTATTTTATATATGTTATACAGAGCAAAAGCCATTATCGTCGTTTCTAAATTTTCTGCGAGTCCTGTCGACTCTTAATATTACCTGACGTGCCTTCAATTTTTTTGGTAGCCATCTTGGATAATATGGCGGAAAACGAGCGAAAAACGTAAATTTTACAAATTATTTAATTGTTGGTAGAGGAAAGATTGAAAAATTATGAAATAATTCACTAAAACTAACTCAAATATAGTGACTTGAAAAAAAAAATATGCCGTAAACAAAAATTTTTACAATTTTTTTTTTTTTTAAACATAATTTTTTTTAAAACGCATATTGTTCAAAATTAAATTGTCTACAAATTTTAATTCCATATATTTTAGTCTAAGTCCACGCGTTTCATAATACATTGAGAGCAAAAAAACACAGAAATGTGATTGGTCAATTCCAACAATGAAAAAATAAAATTCGTTCACGGCATATTTTTTTTTCAAGTCCCCACATTTGAGTTTGTTTTAGTGAATTATTTCATAATTTTTCAACATTTCCTCTACCAACAATTAATTAATTTTTAAAATGTACGTTTTCCGCCATATTTTCCAAGATGGCCACCAAAAAAATTGAAGGCACGTCAGGTAATTTTAAGAATGATGTAAACAATCGATAATTATGAAAAAATCAATTTTCGGCACTCCAATCGAGCGGAAAGCATTTTTTCTACACTTGAACCTGCACTATAATGTCTATTTGCCAGAATCTAGTAAACCAGTGCGGCCTCCGACATCGGCGAAAGCATTCAGTGCTGCAGCTAACAGTAACGAATCCCATATAGAGCGGAAGTCGGTGATTAAAATGTGATAAATTACAAAAACTTCGCCTTCAGAAGACTAGAGAGCACATCATCAAAGTGTTTTTCAGAGCTACGTCTTCAAAACTTATCACAATTCACTAAACTGAATAATGCAACACTTTGGAGTACATTATGATCTCCGGTATGACCTCAAAGTGTTTATACAATGAACAATATGAATAGGTACCTAGTACCTACCAACTTGAAATGAAAGTAGGTCACTTGATTTTAAAACAATTATTAGAGCAAAGACAAAGCTCAAAGAAACACTCTGCAGCTCTGAGCTGAAAACAATAAAATAAATAAATACAAATACAAATACAAATACAGAAAGACGTTTTCAGGCCTCAACGTAAATAACGCATGCATGCAACTAAACCATGCAACTGACCAATCATTGCCATTGTTATTATAAAATATTTATTTTTATGTAACGAAACAACATGCAAAGCGTGCAAAGTGTTAGCGGCTCTCTCGCTACGTACCACCGCCACCGATGTTAGTGAGATTTAGATACATTACCACCTGGCCGTGGTTAGCCGCCGGTCCGACAGTGGACCGGATGTACTCGAGCTCGTGGTCCGTGATGCGCCGGTCCGACTGCGGGCTCTCGGACACCAGGTGGCACCACGCGGCGCACCACACCAGCGCGATCAGACCTGGCACATTTTATTCCGTGGTCAGATATGCCAGAGAGTTAATATGAAGTTCTAAAGAACCATTACGCAAATGATTACAGAAACGTGGCCAAATCATTAACACTTGAATTAGCGTGAGGGAGGGCAGTTCAGACATCACAAGTGCACATGTGGTGACAATTTCAATTTATAGCTTGCACCAACTTGCACAAACTTCTTTTGTTTTATATCAGCAATGCAAAATTATTGAATTTTCCACCTGAGGACGGACATATTGTTTGCACGTTGCGGGTCAGATTTATAACTTATTGAGGTAAATCGATGTAATTTTGTAATGTGAGTGATTCCTCTTTGTACTAAAGATATCTCCGGAGCCTATACAATTTTCCAGGTACCCATTAACTATACAACAAAAAACAGAGAATCATTGCTATTCTGCATGCCATCAAGATGGTAGCAGGCAACAAGGAGATGACATCACGTGAAAACTATGATGAATAGGATTAAACAATGTATTTCTGGCATTTTACAGTTTAAAAGATTTATTTTCCGAGGAAATTATTAAGATCAGTTATAACCGATCTTAACCAATATACCTAACCGATATAATATTTTATGACCATCTAGCTTGTAAACAAAACATATTGCGGTTGCGAGTGCTTAGCTAAAAATTAAGATACCAACTTAAGTACTTCACAACAATGTAAGATTTTCTTATAAGATTCCGTAGGCTCAAAATGCCATAAGGCACTCGTAAAAGTAGGTAGAACCGAGTTTTTGTAGGTGCAGTGTAAAAACTTGGCCAAGTGCTAGATCAGCATAACCCTCGCTACATTCTAATACAAATGACACTCTCGAACTGGCGTGTAGGAACTGACTTTATCAGGGGGGCAGAAGGGGGGGGGGGATTGTGACATCGAAAGGGAGTCATGCAAACTGGGGGGCCTTAGCCCTGCAGTGCGTTTTTTAGAATTTTAACAAACATTTAAACATTTTAAAATCAATTCTGGGACACTAAACTTAATTTTGTATGATGAATGGGGGGTCAGCCTGCTTGAGTGGGGGTGGGGGGAATAATCCCCTCATCCCCCCCCCTCTTCCTACGCGCCTGCTCGCAAACATCTCGACATGAAACCGCGAGCGCTGAACGTGTGTTCTTCTCACCGAACAGGTAGAAGATGTACGGCCAGCCGACGTACTCAGCGAGCGCGCCCGACACCGGAAGCGCCACCACCGTGCCGAAGTAGCTGCCGGAGAAGGCGATGGTGGCGAGCCTGCTGCGCTCTAGCGGCGGCGCCCAGCGACTCCACACCGCGTGGATGCAGGGGTAAGTCACACCCTGTGGGGGACAACACAAGCCAGAGATGATTTATTACATGCGTTTAATGTCGTACTGCTTTGAGACGACTAGGCTCATGTTGACGAAGGAATGATTATGTTGATGATGAAGAATAAGTAAGGATGGACAGTGAGCACACAGTCGAGGGTCTAGTATGGAACTTGCCTCTTGACCTAAAATAACTAAGATATACATCAGTCAAGAACAGTTCAAGGAATCAAACACACCTCTCGAGTTTGAGTTTGACCACTGGGATTAACATATTGGAATAGATTTATTAAACTAAAAATTTTAAAGCCGCAAAAAATATATTTTCTACATTATCTTAGTTATGATGAGCTTAAAATATTACAGTAGATAGCCCAGGTACATTTGAAAGCAAAACTAGTTCTATAATCGTGAACACATATTAGGTTCCGTGTCCTTGGGTAATTGGTTCTAAACGAGCAAGTGTACGGGCTGTTCAACTTGCATATTCGAGCTCTTTCACATATCGTATGACGGGATCCGTATCATCTACGGGATGGCGTATGTCCTATCTGAAGCGTTTACCTCGAAGAATCCCTCCACCACGCGTCCGAACACGAGCATGTAGACGCTGATGCCCGCCAGCGCCGGCGTGAGCAGCGTGATGGCCGCCGTCACTCCCACGCCCACGCCGAACAGCCGCTTGCCGCCGATGCGCGCCGCCAGCCAGCCGCCGGGGATCTGCGTCACGATGTAGCCGTAGAAGAACGAGCTGAGCACGACGCCTTGCATCCCGCTGTTCCACGGGTAGTCTTGTTTCTGCAACACAATGTCGTGGGTCGGTTCAATAGCGACGTACCCCTCGGATCCATGCGGGCTTGAAATGCCCCTTTTTAAAACACATACTACTACATATTTCTCGTGTAGGTTCTACAAATGACTCCAACATTTGTTCTAATGAAGATGCCAGAAATGAATGGTGGAAATGACAATTCCGTGTGACATAGGATTAGGAATACAAATCTTCTGTCATCATGTCAGTATTGTATGGTTGACCTGAAAGGAAGGACAAAGACAATGAAAGTGATAGGTGCCAGACAAAGAAAGAAATACGTCAAAGTTACCTAATAGGGAAAGGTGTAATACGGGAAACAACGAGGAGGGCAATATTGAAATCAATGTGTCCTGTGTTTTGATTCCGTACAACTTTAAAATTACCTTTGAAATTACCTACTTGAACTTTTTCCACTTTCAAACAATGATAATATATGGTTTCACAATGTGTAATCAAGTGTAGTACCACCAATAAATAAATAAAATAAGTATATTTTAACAAAATAATGGAGCGAGAATATCTGAAAGATGCTACATGTAAATTATGCACCTTCCACGAGAATGTGGAATAGAATCCACAGAGTAGGGGTGTGCAAGTCTCGAAAGTTCTCGAATCTCGAATATGAAACTCCATCTCGATCTCGATCGTTTGTTCAAATTACCATCTCGAATTTCCAAGTCTCAAGCATATCAACTAAGAGCCATCAAGATTTCCAATTTTTTGTTATTTTTACAGGAATACGCACGCTAACTTTCTTTGTATCATCCATAAATTTGATTTGTATTGTTTTATATATAAAGCAGACAGTTCTGCATACTTATCAAATGTTATTCTTGTGTGGCTGGACATTTTGCATTGTGTTTCTCTTCCACCCAAAAAAATATTTAAAAAAAAGTATAATCTTGCTCGAATATTCTCGATCTCGAAGGTAAAATATCTCGCTCGATCTCGCTCGACTTTTATGAAATAATCTCGATCTTGCTCGACATGAAAAATTTCAATCTCGCACAGCCCTACCACAGAAATAGGCTCCATTTCTTGGATGGGGAATCAACTTTCACAGCTTTTAAGTCCGCCAACTCACCCAAACGGTTGTACCGTTCTCGATGACTGAGTAGTTGCTGGTCATGGAGACGATGGCCACGCTGAGATTGGCGCGCAATGCGTAGACGTTGCTGAACCCGAGGAACGCCATGAACGCAACGAAGTAGCGTCGCGGCAGGCTCCATTCCTGCCTGTAAGTGATGAGTACATCGTACATCGGCCCTCCATACATCTTCACAAACAGCTAAGAAATGTATGGATTCAACTCTACAAACGAAGCCTCGAACTTTGCCAACTCTATTGAAATGTCAAACTGTGGCAAAACAATGCAGATATTGCCAAAGAAGTCTATTGATGTGCCCGTAGCTAGAGATAGTGAGGGGACACGAACCCTCTTGGCAGAGTTTCAACCCATGACCTTTCAAAATGTTGACCTTTAAAAGAAAAATTATATTCCCTAATGGCTCATACATAATGGAAAGTTGACATCAACATTTTCATTTATGAAAGAGAGAATACTAAATAGAAATCTAATAGTTGGAAGGTAGATTTTGAATATTACATGATATTACTATTAAGTGTAAAATGATGAAGATTCATATGAAAGCAAACATATGGTTGACCGACCATAAGATTAGGTACTTCAACACATTTTCTAATATTTTTATTTATTTATTTCATGACTTTTGTGATGGATTAAATTTTATTGCTTAATCTAATTTGTATCAATAATTGATTTGTTTACTTAAAGGTTAATTATGAATGGAGTAGGTACCCGCACCTAGAGAGACTGAGGTCATTACCTACCTAAATGTATGTAGCCAAAAATAAATCAGTGTGCGTTGATTTATTTAATATTTAAAATACAATTTCATTTACGAAACAGCCCATTCAGTATTGTAGCATCTGTTATTGCCCCTGGCAGTTATACATCCCAAGTAGCATCCCAGCACCGCCGGTTGCCTATGTACCTGCTGGGCAACTGCAGATCGCTGAGGTCCTGGTTGAAGCCTTGCGTATTGATAGCAGTCTTCTCCGTGGGCGATGCAGAGCCCTCAGACATCTCCATGGTTGTTTCACTGCCTCGCAGACATTTCAACACGTCCCAAGAGCTGCCATATGCCACCTGTTTGTTCACCGCTAGACCGGCCCCCCCTTGTGTCGGCGACCCAAAGACATGGCACGGGCATGCGCAGCTGTGGGAATGTTACCGGACAATTACAGGCGATTTGTACGCTCTTTATACCTTTTTGTACACTTTCAAGTGGGGAAACATACTCTAATATAGATGACAAAGCGTTATTTACCTTGACAATGAATGACAGTTTGACAGATGACTTCTGTTTTGGAATGTAGTGTGGCTTTTAAACGTCAATAACTAAAAACAGTGTTGCCAATTCCGATGTGATTTCTGGTTCGTACCAACTACTGAACGAAAATGGTACTAAAATTTAACGATACTTCCTTCATGTTCTTGAATATTGTGGAATTTATCGTTTTCCTTTTTTAATTTTCTTTTGAAATCTAATTTGTAATTTGAATGCTTCTTTTATGCCAAATTGGCAGGCACTGCATTTTATAATTGCATTGCAATTATTTTATTTCAAGAAAATATAAATGCAACAGTTTTTATTTTAAATACAAATGTTAAAGTAATGTACTTCAAAAACAGACTACAAGTTCATGCATTTTGAAGCTCTCATCATAACAAAAAATAAATTGACCTACTATTATTTATCAATTAAAAATATAATTACCTAGTGAGGTATACTAGTACCTAAGTTAACAAAATCAAGGTTCTTTTAAATTAAATTACAATTAAAATTGTAATTAAGAGTTCTCATATTTTTATTAAAAATTAAAATATTTGTCATGATTTACAAAACTAGATAATACAATATTTTTCAGCAATAATAAACCATTGCTTGTTCAAATTAGATCCACATTTTGAGTTAGCTTTCTTTTCTTGTGATTGAGAACCATCTCGGCCGCTTCTATTTGCCCCGATCCTTCATTCAACCAACTGTCTAGCCGAGAACGACCATGTCGACCGAGAGAGAACAACTGCTTCTCTAATGTGTCCAGCCGCAGAGCAAGAGCAGGATCTGTCCCCGAATTCTGTGCCCAGTCGAACAATTGCCGAAAACGGTCTTTGAAGGTCTGTAAAACAGTGAACAGAATAGTTAGTTTAGTCTAGATATTGTTGGCATAGATTAACATTAGTTAAATTTAATTTCAAATTTATTGATGTCATTCTGTCAATACCTGAGATAAAACAGCTCTTATCGCGGGCGAATCTCGTAGGTCTAATCTGGTAATGTATAGGCCTAACTCGTAATAATACATTCCCAATTTATGTAGGTCTACTACACTTGAATCTGCTTTCATTATTTCCCTGAAATCAAGAATTACAACTTGACATGATTGTGCAAAATAAATTTGATACAATTTATTAAATCATATTGTGTGAGTGTAGTACCAACCGATATATTTCTTTATATATTTTTGGAGTGTCTATCGCAATAGCCTTGTGCCTTTGTGAAGAAAGTGAACATGCAAGCCAGTAAGGAAGCTCAATTGTTGTTCCAACCTCGATGTCTTCATTATCAGATGTTGGATCCAAAAAACCTAAACAAAATGTATTAATGTGTAGATTATTCAGAGGTAGGTAGGTACGTAATGAATTATTATCAAACTATTTTGGGTAGCGACAATTTATCATTTTCTTCGGCAATCTGTTTTAAGAAGGGTCAATCAACGGATCATGTAATCTATAGTAGAGGTGTTTATTTCCGGTCGTAGCCGGTTGCATACAAAAGCCTGGCCACGGACCCACGATTGGCCGAGACCGGAGAATAATGTCTGTCTTCTTCGCTCGACCAAGCCCAAGTTGGTTTAACGGGACGCTGATCTCCGAGGACCAGTGGTAATCTGGAATGACTCTCTTGGTCGACCGAAAGAAAAATGGAACACATCATGGCATCCCAACAGTATGGGGAGTATTCAAAACATCTTTGGTATGGGAGCACTGCTTAAATAAAAATGTGCATGTGCAATGACAACTACCTATGGCTAATGATGAAGTGTCTTAAAGGTACCTAGGCTTGGTAGTTAATACCCTTGAATATTACATCCTAAATAGTAAATACCTAGCAACCTGTAGCCTATCTGTAGATTTGACAGGTAAGAACAAGATGCATATTTACCAAGACGTCGGAACGGCTTCTCAAATTTGCAGTGAAGACGTTCTTGTGAAGCAAAAATATCTTCGATTGAAAAATAATTTGGAAAATAACTGCTATTCAAGAGTGTCATTTCGTAAAACGTAAATAAACAACGAAATAAAATGTCATAAATGAATGAACGAACAAACAATAACAAACGGGAACGGCTCGGCCCGCCGATTTTGACTCGAAGTTGTGCCAATGCCAAATGCTGATAAAAGTTACCTACTAATTTGGTAAGTTACCGATTTTTGCCTAACATTCTTGATTTACACTTTCTCTGTGAATTGATTTATTTAAATATGGATTATATACCTAGATATGTATTAAAATATAAGTCAACAAGCTTCAATAACTGAGCTGAGAAAGTCGGAATAGTTTTATTTTCTGGGGTGAAACTAGTCACGTTGGCAACAGTTTTATATCGACTCTCCACTCGTACGACCACTGCGAGTCGAATCAAATCTCGTTCGATTCGAGTTTCACCTCCTCGAAGTGGCGCATGCGCGCGACAGCTCGCGAATGAAAATAGCCGAGGAGGCGGACGTCTATTTTTGAACCGACTTCAATTTTAGACCGCGCGGAGTAGTGTTTCACCTAGAGGTGCCGCTTTAGACGGAAGGCCCTCCTTTTTCGACAGCCAAAAGTAGTTTAGGTATTGGGAAGACGGAAAAAATTCGTACAAAAGATTCGAAACACTTCCCCCCGATTATTTTTGCGACACGAAATTCACATACGAAAGTTTCAACCAAAAAGTGCGTTCGAATTTTGTTTTTTTGATATTTTTGAAAACGTTCTAAAATCGCGATGGCACAGTTAATGAGTGTACGATTGGCTAGAAACGACGCCTCTCCATGGGGTTTTCGACTACAAGGCGGCAAGGATTTCGGTTCACCACTGCTCATACAAAAGGTAAATCAGAATTTAGATTTTTTACATTTTAAAAGACGCGTCAACATTTTTATAATCGAAACTTTTTCGTAATTTTGTTACATTTATGAATATTTTATTTTTGACAAATTGATACACGTACCTACATGGTTTCTTTACATTAATTATTTTGTTAATCTTATCTTTTCATACCAAACTGTAAAAGATCTGTCAATATTGGCCCAGGCCTTGAACGTATTGAATGAGTATTGGTGTGATAATGACACAAGTGTGTTATCTCATAGAATGCATCGCTACAATCTAGCTAATGATGCGGTAGAGTACCTACAGGTGCAATGCCAATGCTGAGGGCACTCAGATAGGGAATATTTTTAGTCAACGCCCCCTACAGCGAAATCCGAAGTCAGCTTGCAACATCATATTATTGTGAAACTGTTCGAGACCGAACTCCGGATGTTCTGATTGTGGTTTATCGTGATTTATCATTTTGTATGATCGTTTAGTTGACAGAAAAATCGACGAGGCTTCATTACAGTAGAGAATTTTTCACAAAGTTCCAGTTCTGACAACTGAAAAGCTATTATAAACTCTTACAAAACACAAGGAAATGAACCTATTTATGTAGATTCTATCGAATTTCTCTTGTGGTTGGTACACTTGGCCAAAGTAAAAACGGTATTCGAAAGAAACGGATGGCTGATCAAAGATTTGATGGAATCATCCCATGAAGTCTGTGCTATCGACCTCTATAGTGCGTGAGCTCTGATTTCATTGATAATGACAAGGATTGATTGTCAAGTAACCTGACACTGACTAGCCAATCAGTTTCGTTGAAATACTGTTTTATGATTTGTTGAGTGTATCTACATATGAAATGCGCTGGTTTCGGCTAGAGTTACCTATACCTAATTGAATAATCCTAGGTTTCGGTAACATCTCATTGTCAATCAAAAGACAACGGTGTTGACGAGATATTTTCGTATTATGACATAATTTCGTAACATCCGACAGAATATTTAGTGTCTTGGCTCCACTCGTTGGTTCTATTCCGAAATGTTTGGGTATTTTCACAATTCGAAACGATTCGAAAGCGAATGTTCGCTATGAATCTATGGTCAATAAATAACTTGGAGGGAACATGCAGACATTCTGACGCCAAATCCGACTCTTGCAATTCGAACGAAATGCATCAAAGGCGCAGTGAGTGATTGTGTTTCAATTTCTTTTAATAAAATGTGACAAATATTACAAAACAAGTAAATGTCCGTAAAATGTACATTACTCTTGAATTTCTTGACAGATGTGTCTGAAAATGGTCAAAAACGTCTGTACAATGTCGATTCCGTTGACCATGCAAAATTTGCAGTTGATCAGCCAAACGGTTCCATTGTTTTATGACATTAGTGTGTGTGCAAACTTTCAGATCCAATGGTTGAACGGTTTGACCTGGGCATGGGACACAGGCAAACAAACAAACAAACAAACAAACAGAGAAGGTGCCGTAAGAAACACTACATTGTGACGCTAAATGCATCCGGAAGTATCTGAAATATAACACATTTGTGAGTTTATCTTTTGTTTCAAAATATAGCTTATAAAGTCAAGGAGGTGAAAATTCAACGGGACGGACAATATTAAAAGTTACAGAAGTTTTCCTTCACCTTAATATTTCTTAGGACGACTCAAATGCTACGTAAATATTTATCACATTCTCGGAAAAGTTATGACGAGTTTCGGAAGTATTTCCTATTCAGATTGTATCTCAGAATGCAGCCGACTCTCATCAGTGCGACAAGTTCGGCTCCGAATGTTAAATTGTAGTTTGATTCTTTGCTGATTTGTCACCCGCCGAGTGTTGGGATTTTTCATGAAAATTTTTTTTGTGAAAATTTTCGTGAAATTTTTCATGAAAATTTTCAATGTTTTGAATCCTGAGGAAGGTAAATTTATTTTTCAATATTTTTTATTTTTCTGGTAGGTGCACCGACATTTTTAAACGTATTTCTATCACGCATAACACACCTCAATTAATACTTTACAAAGTTAAAAAAATTAAAATATGCCAAAAAGTCCTCTGCAAATGAGTATTTTCATGAAAATGTTCAACATGTCTTAAAAATGTGCATGAATTGAAAATGTTCAAGTCCCACCCAACACTAACCGCCGCCACTCTCTTGGCTTCATTAGCACGTGGGAATCAGAATCAAGGTGTATGAACAAGGAAGGGTCTGAGTTGTCGGAAGAATCTTATCTTGGTTGTATAAATTCCTGTGTCTTTGAAAAGTTGCGCCGATATTCCGGATTTCACAGACAATCGGTTACCTGCTAAGTTGGAGCTCCAATTACCGTCAATACTTGTTGAATGGAGAAATAATTACTTATGAGGTGAGATGGTTGGTTCTTTTAATCAAACCCTTCAACCCCACATGCTCGAAATCTACACATTACCTCTGTGTTTTCGTCTTGATATCAAGTTTTGAAAAAGGACTTTAAAATATTCTAGCAATTTATGTGACCGCGGGTGTACATTAAATGTAGAAGGCCCAATATCGATGTTATCTCGCATTCTATAGTGTTACGTTGCACACTTTTGGAATGAATTAGTCAAGCTATCAATTGCCAATGACTGATGTCAACATATACAGTCATATTAAAGTATTCTCTTACACAATGACTCGTGTCACATTATGATTGGATGAAGTCAGAATTACCTGAAGAATCATTGACACGGACATCGGGCGTTCTACCTCTGATGTCTGCTGCTTGCCAAGTGTCGTGTCGCTCAGCTGTGGTGACGCGAAGATGAAATGGACCGGCTAATTGATCTGTTGACGCATTCCCTGGTTCATTCACGTCCAGGGTCAACCGAGGTGAAACACTGTGATATGACCATCATATTTCCCCTTTCCTAAGAAATCGGCGAAATTCTGCGTAGAAAATAGACCACTTCAAAAATTATCAATGTGGCTCTGCTTTTTGACAAAAATCATATGCAGTTTGATTTCTAGGTCCCCTTGTGATGGGTTTCAACAATGGGTCACACATTACAAGGGGACCTGGAAATCAAACTGCATATGATTTTTGTTAAAAAGCAGAGCCACATTGATAATTTTTAAAGTGGTCTATTGCATTCTGCACCATAATATACCAAGAAAAAGTAGGCAAACTGAACTAATTTCCAAGATATATCACTTCAAGTTACATTTTTTCTTTCAATTTAACATTGCAACCATACAAAAAGGCATGCTGATATTTTCAAAAGTGTAAGCTGCTTTCCTACCCTAAGATTTCTTGAAAAAACTGCTATATCGTGTATCAATATCAAGTACAATATTTAATTCTATCAGTTTTTAAATGTACACGTTCCTGGATGATTTACTGAGATATGAGGTTTTACGGTTTTATTTCGACGATTTTCCTAATAAAAAGTGCAGTTTTACTGATAAAATTGTGTTGCCATGGTGAAACGGTCTTCTAGAAATTCGCATTTTTTACAAATTAGTGGAAATTTCAAGAAGACCGTGATTATATTGATTGTTTGTTTTATACTTTGGTCCGCTCAAGAAATAAATACGTAATAATATTTTGAAATGTCAGGGGTTCATTTCATTTATTTATTTAATTGTCAGTTACAATTTACATTGTTTTAACAATAGTTATAGTAAGTGTAAATAATTGAAATACTCTCATCCTTCAAATCCAGTCTTGAGAAATATAATATAAGAGAAATATAACAACGTCTAACAACGTCAGAGATATACAACGTCATACATCGATGTAGGCAGCCGACAAAACATACTGCTAAAATACCATATAGTCTAGCTGCTAAGTGCCATTTTACATCACAATTCGGGGTTTAGTGATAAAAGCGTGGATTTTAGATATGTTGTAGAGAATAAAAAAACATTTGATTTTACTCGAGGGGGGTTTTCATATCTACCCCCGTTCGGGGGTGGCAAGGGTTCAAATTTTTGGGGATGATTGCATATTAATATTAATTCAAATGAATTGAACAAATGTAATATGTCAATTAACATGCGATAAATTGTAAAAGGGTTCAAATAAACTATAAAAAATTTCATATCGAGCAAAATGTGTAGGGGGGTGGTAAAATTTCACCCTTTGCCTAATATTTACTATCTTCCACATTTATGGAGCGATTTCAAGTTTTAAGCATTCAATCGACAGATAAAATTACATAGATTCATGATATAATATTTGTTTTTGATTTGCAACAACCTACCCCCGCTAGGGGGTGACAAGAGTTTAAAGTTAGGGGGATGATTCATTTTAATGTTAATTTACAATGAATATGATGATACTTAACATGTCATTGATTGTAACAAGGTCCAAATTATATATAAAAAATTTAAAATTGACCAAAAATATTAAGGGTTTGCCAAAATTTTACCCCTTTCTTTATATTTACTATCTTCCACAATTATGATGCGATTTACAGCTTCAAGTATTTAATCGATAGATAAAATTACATAGATTCATGTTATGATATTTGTTTCATGTTTGGAGTGACCTACCCCTGCTAGGGGTGGCAAGGGCTTAAAGTTTGGGGGATGATTTCACTTAAATATTAATTCTAGTTAATTGTACAAATAATTTCTGCCTCTTTAAATTGTTACAAGGTCGACATAATACATACAAAATTTCATTTTGACCAAAAAGTGTAAGGGGGTGGTAAAATTCCACCCTATTCGCTCCTTTTCACTTTAACTTCCTCAATTGTGAACCGATTTCCAGTTTTGAGTATTCAATCGATAGATAAAATTATATAGATTCATAAAATGATATTTGTTTTTGTCTTGAGTGACCTTGTGATATTAGGATGACACCCTCTGACAAGTTTCGGGGTGTAAATATGCTATATTTTACTCTTTACAATACCTAACCATAATTTTTCAGTTGTCTCCTGACTTCTGGCATAGAGAATATAAACCTACTTGAATTCGAATTACTGGTCGAATATATGCAGAAAGATCTGCTATAATCTCGACCCTTGTAACAGATTGTTTGGCAGCGCTATATACGCTAGCGGAGGTGCCGGAACTAATCGTACTGTCAACGGCATGAGCTGTCATATGCCAATTTTTAGATTATTTATTGTGTAGTGAGTATAATAAGTAAGTGAAAACACCGGATTAACATGTTAATTATTAATACTAGTTTAACACTCTTTTACTCATAGTGAACTCTTTTCTTTCATTTGATCGTTAACGGAGGTGATCGTTCGAACCGTTGACTCAGACGTCTTAGTACTCTGTGTGGTTGCTGCCAGCTGACACATCTCCAAGAAAGTATGGCTGGAATTTGGAGTAGGAAAGTCAGCGCGTGTCATTGCTGCTCATGAGATCTGCAGGACTCTAGGTCCCGAAAAAACAGAAGCCCTGCCATTCTTCCATGCATTCACTGGTTGTGATACTTGCTCTGCTTTTGCAGGCAAGGGCAAGAAGTCTGCTTGTAAGGTATGGAATATCATGCCAGATATAACATCAGTATTTTCATCCCTCTCCGGACCCATTGACTCTGTCGACGACGAAATGCACGCCATGATTGAGAAATTCATTGTTACTTTGTACGACCGAACCACAACTCTGACATCCGTCAACCTCTGCAGACCCGAACTTTTCACGCAGAAGAGTAAGCCAATGGAGTCTCTTCCCCCGACAAAAGACGCGTTGACGCTGCATACACTGAGAGCGACGCTGCAAGCGGGGTTAATCTGGGGGTCGGCTGCCATCGCGTCTCCACCACCTCCCAATCCAGCTGTCTGGGGCTGGATTAAGAACGAAGATGAGCTTTGGGAGCCAAAGTGGACAACTCTTCCAGACACCATACGCTCGTGTGCAGAAGTCATCATCTGCAAATGCAAGATCAACTGCAGAGGCGAAGAGTGTCCATGCATGATCAGCAACCAGTCCTGCTGTGCGTCTTGCAAATGTAGAGGGGATTGCAGCATGTAACAGGTAGCTGAGAAGATTTCGTCAACCTCCGATTTATTAAAACTTTTTTTTGTAATTTGCTTTAATTGCCTTGTCATTAAACGAGCTTACAAAGAGTTACTCTTATACTTATACTGTGCACCATTTATTAAACCCCCTCAATGTTCTCGATTCTTTGGTTGGCAATGCCAAGGTCGATAACAAATAAATATAGCATATTTACACCCCGAAACTTGTCAGAGGGTGTCATCCTAATATCACAAGGTCACTCAAGACAAAAACAAATATCATTTTATGAATCTATATAATTTTATCTATCGATTGAATACTCAAAACTGGAAATCGGTTCACAATTGAGGAAGTTAAAGTGAAAAGGATTGAATAGGGTGGAATTTTACCACCTCCTTACACTTTTTGGTCAAAATGAAATTTTGTATGTATTATGTCGACCTTGTAACAATTTAAAGGGGCAGAAATTATTTGTACAATTAACTAGAATTAATATTTAAGTGAAATCATCCCCCAAACTTTAAGCCCTTGCCACCCCTAGCAGGGGTAGGTCACTCCAAACATGAAACAAATATCATAACATGAATCTATGTAATTTTATCTATCGATTAAATACTTGAAGCTGTAAATCGCATCATAATTGTGGAAGATAGTAAATATAAAGAAAGGGGTAAAATTTTGGCAAACCCTTAATATTTTTGGTCAATTTTAAATTGTTTATATATAATTTGGACCTTGTTACAATCAATGACATGTTAAGTATCATCATATTCATTGTAAATTAACATTAAAATGAATCATCCCCCTAACTTTAAACTCTTGTCACCCCCTAGCGGGGGTAGGTTGTTGCAAATCAAAAACAAATATTATATCATGAATCTATGTAATTTTATCTGTCGATTGAATGCTTAAAACTTGAAATCGCTCCATAAATGTGGAAGATAGTAAATATTAGGCAAAGGGTGAAATTTTACCACCCCCCTACACATTTTGCTCGATATGAAATTTTTTATAGTTTATTTGAACCCTTTTACAATTTATCGCATGTTAATTGACATATTACATTTGTTCAATTCATTTGAATTAATATTAATATGCAATCATCCCCAAAACTTTGAACCCTTGCCACCCCCGAACGGGGGTAGATATGAAAACCCCCCTCGAGTAAAATCGAATGTTTTTTTATTCTCTACAACATATCTAAAATCCACGCTTTTATCACTAAACCCCGAATTTTTTGACTTAGCAGCCCGACTAATACTCTCTTCCATTTGAGTGAAATCAGTAGAACTTAATTTCGAACAGGAAATACCTATTGTTATCATATTTATGGAGCTAGGTAGTTGGTTCGCGATAGTGTCACATTATACGGACAGTGGGGGGAGGTGATCGAAGATGTGAGAAAGAAGAGTTTAGTTATTACTTATTACAAATTGGTTGGTAGCTAGAGAGGTCTTGGAAAGGGATGTTGATGGTGGGGAAAAAAATCGTTTTCTGGGGTCTTTTTTCCTCGAACTGTGGAAAAAAAATTGGGAAAAATTGAAAACCAACAAATATGTCATAAAATTTCATAGTATCATAATTTCTGATACTTTACTATGATAATTCTTCTTGAATATTGACTTATTATTATACTAGTGATTACAGTATGATAATGAATCAAATTATGAAAAATAGAATTCTGAATTTAAAATTTTCAGCGCGTTTTCGACAAGAAAACTTCTAAAAGTTCAATTTGGCAAGAAATACTAATATAGTATGTTGATACACACTGGAAGTAGGTATTGTTCAAACCGCCCGGGGCGGGATTTTCAAAATGTTTTTAAGTCATACTTTTTCATGTCAAAATAACAATACTATTACGAATAATGCCGATGAACAATAATACTGTACTACTTAATACCATACACAATGATAAATATGAAATCTCCACTATAGTTAAACTGCCTCCAAAATGATAATTTGAAAAAAAAGTATTTTACCCAAAATTGAGATGAAATTTTGGACAGTGGCCGGGGACTTGTTGATGACAGACGACGGCCCAGGCCTCAATCATGTACAAACACAATCATTCATTAACACAATCATGTACACTACACAGACAGTTTTATATTGCAGTATTCTCATACACCTGCCGCCATTACAAATATGATTGGATGAAGGAAGACAGAATGAGTGGTTTATGAGCTAAAGAATAATTGAAAAGCGGAGTATAAAGTCAAATTTCGATGCTAATTTCGTTTTATTTTCTTCAAATTTACACTTATCCTACATTTTTACGATAAGTATTATTGGCACCGGCATCAATTAATTTTGTACGTGAAAATGGATGATTTCTCGATGATTTCGGATTTTCCAGGTATAGAAACTAAAAAGTAGGTAACCACTTCTAAACTCTGCTTTTCAGAAGGTAAATGATTCGACAAAACGAATGGTAAAGTCGGCATTCCGATCGGTTGGTAAACAAATCTTGTAGAACTATTCGAAGTCCTTAGCACTCGCTTTCTGTTTTTCACTCTGTCTAACTATATATACGAGGGTAACACAACTCAAAACAGTTTGCAACATCATCTATAAGGTAAAAAAAGTGTATTTTTTATCCGGAGTGTGATGCGGGTTTTATGCCAATTTTTCATAGTGGTGAATTGAAAATTAAATCGCGATAAATCGTACATATTATTGCAATCAGAATGCAAGACTATCCAAAAATTAAGAAAAAGCTACTTTAATATTTTCGCGATTTTGCGACTTTCGCGATCTAGCATTTTTGTCTATATTGTCTAGCATTATTTTTAGGTTTAATAACCTAAACAATAGGAACGCTCTCGCTCATAGGCTTGCAGTTTTATATTAAAACTTTGTATCAAAAGATTCGTTCAAGAGAAAACACTTCATTGATTACATTTACTGCACATGTTTTTCAATTGCATTCTAATTAAGCGTCGGTAATTCAACAAAACCGCGCAAAGCTATGTAATTTACGATACTATTGGATACCAAATCCGTTAAACAATTGATCTCAAATTTAAATCATGATTAGAAAAACTACAAACTTAGGGTTATCACTTGGCACATGTTTTAAATTAAATTTCATACGGCACCCATTGACACAAGAAAATAGACCATTTTTCACCAAAAATCAACTAATTAACGAAGCAAAAATTTAAAATGTACCAAGTGATAACAATAAAATAACATTGTCTTTTATCTAATCATGATAAAAATTTCAATTCATTTCGTCCACCCATTTTGTCTCCAATCGTATCCAAAAGTGCCTGCAACAAGCGGCAACATCGCCCGCGCCTGCACCACCTCAATACTCTTAGCTCTGGAACAGAAGGGCGAGGCGTCCCAGCTGACAAAGCCTATAATGAAATGTTGTTGAGAGAAAAGTGATTTTTTTGTACGAAACTCTTATTATTTTGAATGAAAAACAACGACTAAAAGTTCTATGCTCGATTCTCGCTGCCGTCATTCCTGGTTCTTCGCTGTAATTCCCTCAGTCGAGAGGCAAATGCTGGGAAGGTGCCCTGCTAATACGCCACTACCGCCTCCTTTCCACCGTCCATCCCTACCTATTCTTCATCATCATCTCCCAATCATCATCATAATCATTCATCCGATGCCTTTAACGTACGGCTCAACCGATCGAAACACAACTCCTGTCTTATAATGAGGTTTCAATTTATTGCTTACCGAGAATGAACAAAACCAGGAGGTATAGGAAAATCAATGCGTTTTTGGATTTTGGATTTCGTTGGTATTGCTTTAAATTTGTTTCCTAATAGGATTCATATATCTACCAGAAAATAAGTTTTTTTGTTTAAAGTTATATGGGTCTACATAAAAATTAGATCTACATTATTAGCCTAAATATGACATGGTTTTACTTGGCTGCCATAGCATAACATGGGGAAGAAAACTCAATTTATCATATAGACAGGAGAAGTGTTTAATTTTATCAGGGATTGAATTGCATGATTATCAATAGGTAAGCGACAAAACATTATGAAGATCTGCGACCATGCCCTGAATGGTTGAGCGTATGTCTCCTGCGTCTCTTTCCCGCGCAGGTCAAAGGTCACATGACTGCCAGGACGTGTCAACCGTGACTCTTGGAACGTCCAGGTGGACATTTGACAGTAGAGAAAGTCGCATTGAGCGAGCAGAAATTTCATCCTTTCGTTTTATAGAAATTTCTTCGATTCATTGAGTCTTGTTTCTTGCTCAATTTGTAGTGAAATGCTAAATTATTTATAGATGTGATGAAACTGATTCAATCAAGTAGCAGATTTATTGTCGAAGTGAGAGAGCAAGACAATGACTTGTTGCTGACCAGCTAAACTTTACTAATAATAATTGTCTTTACAAACCATTTTCTTCATCATGATTTTTGTAAACATAATTAATATCAATATTTTACCTTGATTGGTACCTTTGTCAAGTAACCAACAACGGGGAAACCATCTGTTGAAACTTCAAATCCAAACTTGCTCCAAAGCAAGATGGTTTCAAAATAACTCATTCGCTGAAAATGTGTTACTACGATAAAACATTGATCTTGATTCTATAAATCTCAGCTGATGACAACATTTTCACTTTTCTATCAAAGCATTTTGTATATATATATATATATATATATATATCTTTATTCAGAGAAATAAAGTCTGCCTTATTAACAAAGGTTGTACAAACACAGAATAACTATCAATATAAAATACATGAAATTAATTATGAAGTTGTTTAAAATTAAATTGAAAAGGTTATACAGAAAAATTAAAATTACCATAATTGAAAAATTACAGTGTAATTATCTCTCCGAATAATACCCCAAGACTGAGAGAGTGGATTGATGCAGCTCAGCTCTTCGAGTAAAAATGAGTACGTCACAATAACAACCGGAAAAAATGAACAAAACACGTTGATCCCGCCAAACATTACAAGGAGACGCTCTCTTAATTATTTGTATTTAATAACAAGTCAAGAATAGATAATGGATATTTTATTATTATAGTGTTCCGCTACGTCCTCTATCTCGGAATTGATATTTGTGTTGAAACTTCATAGCCATATCGTTCCCATTATTTACCGATTATTATTATTTTCGCGTCTGCCGACACGGGTTCGACTCTCTGCTAGTTGAACGAGCCGCTACGGCGAGTGTCACGTCACACGGGCTGATGTTTCGCTGAGCAACCTGCAATCCGAGCAGATCTTACACGGCAGAACAACACTTCCCACCGCGCAACCAGATACCTACTTGAGCAGTAGGCACAACGCACTATTCAAGCTCGGATGTTTTTATATGTCTCCAAACAAATATCGTTCTCCAATCTCGAAATCTCGAATTTTTTTATTGTTCATTAGATTATTGTGGCTTAACGGCGCGTCAACGACGAGGTTATATTGCGCACATTAATTTTTGCATTTTTGCATTTAGCTTTGTTGATATAAGTGGTGGACATGGGGAGGGGTCGACCTAACGGGCCCGATCCGGGGGAGTCCAACACTGGTGGGGAGGCCAGGCCGGAGTGGGGACGGACCGGGGGGTGTGAGGATTCGGGCCGGCGGAACCCGATTTCAGGGGGATCACCATCTCGAGGGGAAAGGCCGGCCCGATGGGGACCGCAAATTCAAGGGAGGACATGGTTAGGCCGACCCTGGCTGCTCTTTGTCTGGACCTCACCACTGATCTGTCCGGCATGGGTAACCCTTACACATGAGCATATGCTCGCCGGCGTAGCTGCAATGGATCATTGGCCAACGCAAACCCCACCACCGCGCTAAGGTGGCAGCCATCGGTGGGGTTGATTGTTAATTGAAAATGACATAGAAAAATTGATTTCAGTGTTGCAGCAGTAGATAATTTTATTATAAACGCATAGATTTACTTCAAAATTACCATGAAGTGTAGAAAAATCCGAGAGGTGCCACTGCGGACCTGATTTGCAGAAACAAAAAACAATTTGTGGACATTGGTAATTTATATTTCCCAAAAATAACTCATCTGCGATTCAAAATTGCACCAAATCAAATGACCTTGAACTAAAATGTTCTCGAATGCTCAGCCCCCGAACCCCCCTGTAGATATTCAACCGTAATTTTTCATCAAGAACGTACCCTAAGCCAGCCCTAAGCCGGCCCTGAGTGGAGAGCCCGATTCACCAGTCTGTCAGTCCAGAGGTTGCCTGCTGATAGTCCACGACCGTCTCCTTCCCATCATTCATCATCATTTGTTAAGATCCACTAAAATTACTATAGAAATGAGATGAAATTAATTAGTTACATTTAATGTGGGAAAAACTCCCCAAAAAATACCCTACTTAGTAATAATACACAATTAGTAGTACCTATAAATTTGAATTTATTTCAGTTGACTTTTTCTTGGATACGATATAATATTTGTTTAATTTGCTTGGACAATCGATTGGGTGTATCATTTTTACCTGAGACTCTAATTGTATTCTAATGCTGGTGCAGTGACATTGCCGTATGGACACAATGCTACGACCTCTCAGTAGGACTTGTTGATAATGCAATGCAATAGAGAGAGAGGGACTGTTGAACGCAACAGAGAGAGAGGGGCTGTTGTTGTCAATGCAACAGAGAGAGATAGACTGTTGATATCAATGCAACAGAGAGAGATAGACTGTTGTTGTCAATGCAACAGAGAGAGATAGACTGTTGATATCAATGCAACAGAGAGAGATAGACTGTTGTTATGAATGCAACAGAGAGAGATAGACTGTTGATATGAATGCAATAGAGAGAGAGGGACTGATGGTGTCAACGCTACCGGCTTATCAGCATGAAGTTGCTGTCAGGATGGTTTACGACATAAACAACCTGCGGCTGATAACACGCCAAGCCAAGGATATTATTGTTTTCAAGTAGTATTGGAAATTCAATATGATTGTGTACCATCATGTGGCCGGTAAGGGGGGGGGGTCAATGATACCTTAAAGAGCAAAAATATAGATCATCGATAGTATTGAAAATAGTAGTAATTTGAAGAATTTGAATGATCAAATCGACCTAAATTTGTGTTTAAATCACGTAAAAATTCACTCGATTCTTAGATAGTGAAATTCAAAATTTTCCGGACCTGCGCGGCCCGGACGCGTCTTTCCATACCCTAATCGAGCCCAACACATTGGTTCGAAAATTTGCATTTTACTCGCATTTAACGCCGAATATATTCGGTATAACGAAACATTCTAACACTCCCATTCATTATGAAACAGCTAAGTGAGGTGTCTCCGCAATATGTTAGTTTTAATCAGTAATTGTTGACAGTTTGAAAGTAAGGAACATTGTTCGGAAAGTAGGTTTAAACCCTTTATAAGAAGATACAAATTTCTCGATGTCAAAATTCGGACACGAGACAAATATTCCGTTGATTATAAGCAAGGCGAAACAAAATGAGCAGAAGAGGTTGATTTTAATCAATAATTATAATAATCATTAATATTAAATTAGGGCCAATATTTCAGGTCAACACCATAAGCATACGCAAAAGTGCGATATACCCCAAGTATCTACTTTTGGACTTCGCATTAAAAACAACGAATGTTTAGATCAGACTATAGATTCTCTAATATTGTCGGCTAGGTTTATTGTAGGTACAATATACCAATATTGTATTGTAAAGTGTTTTTGTGTGACGAAACACTAAACAGGCACCATGTGTTTAGGCCCTTAGGTAACTACCTAAGGTACTAAAAATTGACAGTAGGAAGTCATTTGAAGGACGACATAAAATAATTTGAATGGCTAGAAAATATTTGTTCAGTACTTTAATAATCTCTAAACACTTGTATTGAGTTGGGCTCGATTAGGGTATGGAAAGACGCGGCCCGGACCCGCGTAATTGTTGAGAGACCCTCTTCCTGACCCAAATCGGCCCTGAGTCTATAATATTTTACCCTATCTCTAACCAGTAACAAGCCTACTACAAAAAATCACAGCACGTAACTGAATTTACAATGATTGAAACAGTGTCATAAATTATATAAAAAGTAACACAAAAGTGCGAGCAATTAAAAATGTAGGGGCACTAATAACATCCTACGTGTGGGGGGGGGGGGGGGGTATGAAGTAACGCCACTGACTGCACATCATCATCAGTGATCGGAACAGATATCGTGCCTACAAACTGCCGCACACTATTTCCTGAGCCTTCAAGGTTCTTCCTTCATTCACCGCTATCATCATCCTATCCTATGAGGCCACCTCGTTCCCACCTTCCATCCTCACCATCATACATCGCCATTAGCTAGTTCCTGAGCAGTTGGGATGTCATTTCAAAGAGCAAAAACGTGCACAGAAATTACGCGTTTCATAATTCGATTGTAAAGCCTAAAATATTGTGTCCGTGGGTGTACAAAAAAAGTACAAAATACGCAAAATTCACGTAATCTGAAAATCCTTGGAGGAAAATACCTTTATTAGCCTATTCCCTATAAATTGTAGTAAGTCTATAGTTATATTATTTTTAGTCGGGTTACCAGTGTAACGTTTCGTGGATTGTTGTGAAGGAGGTTGCCACCCAATGTCATTTGATAAAACATGATAATTAGAGGTATGAAAAGTCGAGGCGGCAACCTGGCAACCCTGTCAGGGGGCGGGGCGGAGGGGTCTGGGGGCCACTTTCCAAAATTTCAACGGCTTCAAATACAATTGTGAAAAAAATAGGTAGGTATACTAAAATCGAATCAAGGAATATACAAATAATAAGACAAAACTGTCAATTTATGAATTTATGTCAACATTATGAAAAACGTGCGCTAAAAATTAAAAATGTCAAATGTGTAAAGTAACACTGGATGTATTCAGTTAAATTACCAACTAATTTTATTGATCATAAATAGTTAGTGACAATGAAATCATACAGATATATTTTGTAGAATATTTCTTGATAGAAGTCGCCATGTATTTATCTCGGTATTCACTGAGTGCATCTCTCCTGATTGTCCAATGCCTGCATGAAATCATCATGATGACGTCACTGTCCAGCACACAGTCTCATCCTTGCATCTGACGTCATGCTCGAAACCCGGCTTTCATTTCCAGCAACCTCGCTGCGTCAACCCAGACATGTAGTCAACACTTCGTACACGCAGTCCTCAAAGTGGCAGAACTTCGATGTGTTCACGCATTTGCGTGGGGGGGGGGGGGGGGGGGGGAGTTTGGATCTATGAATACCATAGAAGCAAACATATCGATAGTAACATAAATAGAAGTAATTTTAATAACTTTGATGATAAATCGTCAAAAATGTATGTTTAAATCGCGTTAAAATGCACTGACTTTTTCCGGGCCTGCGCTGCCCGGACCTTTGAGACCTTTACTATAAATCAGACCCGAGGTTATACTATTTACCCTTCTATTATTAGGCACCTAAGTTGTGCTAAACTGGCTTTACAATAATAGAAAAATTGTCACAAAATATTTAAAAATGTACACAACAAAACTGCATTTATTGAGCGAGCGTAGCGAGCGTCACCACGGTACTCTTATGGCACTTTCTCTGTGTGTTTTTTTTTTTTTTTTTTTTTTTTTTTTTTTTTTGTGTTCACAGCCCAAGTCAAACCGCTCAAGCAATCGATCTGAAACTTTGCACATATACTAACGTATTCTATGCGGTCCCTGGAGGCCAAGTCTTGAAACTTACGCCTTCAGGACGCAAACGCTCTAGGACGTCATAAAGTCCCATTTACTGTAAGAATGACGACCTTGAAATCTACAGATAACTGTTTAGCTTAATTTTGAATAAGGTTGTATGACTGTATAATATCTGTAATAATAATTATAATGTTAATAAATTGTTTACAATAGATTGCTGGATGACAATCAAATAAGTGGCTTGACTTTATGTTTCAATGTCGATCATTCTTACAGTAAATGGGACTTTATGACGTCCGAGAGCGTTTGCGTCCTGAAAGCGTAAGTTTCAAGACTTGGCCTCCTGGGATCGTTTTTGAATGGGCTCATGTGATTGGTTCAAATTTAAAAAAAAATATCTTTCGATTGGTTGTTCCGATCAATTTGAAATTTTGACAAGTCATTACGACCAACATTGTACCCACTCCTACAAAGTTTCAGCCAAATCCTCTAATTGGTTAAAATTTAAAAAAATCTTTTATGTGATTTTTGAAATTTAAACTAGAACCGTATAACCGATCAACTTAAAACTTTGCATGGTCATTAAGACCAACATTATCTGTAGTTTTGACAATTTTCAGACTAATCTGTGTTTAAATCCAAAAGTTATTGACGTTTTACGGACATTTTGCGTGTTGGCTGTCAAATTTCTCGAAAATGTTGATCACGGCTTCTTCGACTCTTTATAGTTCCAAGGTACCTAGTTAGAGCAGAAACTTTCAAGCGTATGAAACTGATATGACCGTTCAACAGATCGATCTAATATTGTGTAAGTACACACACTTTTATCATATGAGTGGTCCCATGTCTATTTTTTTAAAGAGATCCTGTGATTTTTAAATATTAACGAGGAACAGTTCAATCAGAAAGGTTCAAAAGGTTCAAGCTTTGCATGGTTATTGGGACTAATGTTTTAGGAATATTTTGAGATTGTTATACTTGAGTCTGACGAAATTCAAGAATTATTGGTTTTTAATCTAGTGGAGCGGTCGCTCCACCCAGCCAAGTCGTACCGTACACTCACACTCACTCAACATACCGTATATGCATAATAAACTGAGGAGCAGACCAACCACTTTTACTGTAAGCAACAACACGGCATTTTCGGCCTACTGGATCTTAAAATTAGAAAATCTCACATTGTTGCGATATATCTTAATTTCGAGCTATGGCCCACCCCACTACATATACCAAATAAGGGAACAATATGTTATGCCGTTTGCGAGCTAGAGGGCCGTGAAAAACGTGAAATTACACCCCTTTTAAAACCTATCTTGATCTGATGATGATGATGATGATATCAGGAAACACCGCAATCACCGCCACAGCCTAAACGGCTGAGCCGATCGATCTGAAATTTTCACCACATGTGCACTTTTGGCGTCTGAGGTGCCTTTTTATAAAACCAACAGGAAGCCGCCATTTTGAAACCGGAAGTGACGTATTATCTCGAAAACAGCTAGACCGTTAGGAATTAAACCAGCGCCAAATGATTCAGACGGTCATCTATATGGAATATCAATAGTTAAAGTAGAGATGTACTATAACCGAAACCGGAAATGACGTCATGAAAATGAAGAACTAGATTTAAATGACCTCTTACTACAATAACTACATATTCAGAAGGCTTATAATGATACATAACATTTATAGAAATAAATTCTATGTGGCAGTAATTTTAGTCGCCATTTTGAAAACCGGAAGTGATACCATATCTCGAAAACGGCTGGACTGATTGTAACGAAGCTTGCGCAATTCTTCATGGAATATCACTTTAAGCTTAGGTATATTGAGCACCAAACACAATTTTTCGTATTAACCAATTCGGAAATGGCGTATTTTTTAAAAGTAATTGGTCATTGTTGCTCCGATGTGTGTTACAAGTTGTGTAAATAAACTAAAAAAATAAGTGATATCCCCATAAAAAACACTCCGTGTAAAAATACCCGCCAAGTCTCTTCAACTATAAAATAATAGAAGAAATCTAAAAATTCAACACTGAAAAGAAGTGATATCAAAAAATGAGCCAAGTCAAAACTTAATTTTAAAAACCAAAATATACTTGGCGCATCGTTTTTAAGGGCATTATAGGTATATTATATATATTTAGGTACATTTAATTTTTGGCATATGCTTCTATACTATTTATATACACGATGCGCCAAGTATATTTTGGTTTTTAAAAATAAGTTTTGACTTGGCTCATTTTTTGATATCACTTCTTTTCAGTGTTGAATTTTTAGATTTCTTCTATTTTTTTATAGTTGAAGAGACTTGGCGGGTATTTTTACACGGAGTGTTTTTTATGGGTGATATTTTCTATAGACATAATTTCGGTTCGAGGTGTTGCGCGTGTCCGTGCTCGCTCATCAACGCGTTACACAGAGCGTTTTCCTAGTAAAGATATTAACGGTATAGGCAATGAAAAATGTATGGGGGCCCCAAAATTATCTTTGGGGGGGGGGGGGGGGGGGGGGGGGAGAGGAGGAGAGATATCTGAAGCTACGCCACTGTCCTATACCTCGGAGGTAGAAGGTCGGAAGTCCATTTGAATGATTCTTGAGGTGAGCTCAGAAACCAGTAATTCTGTCTTCATCATAAGTGTGATGGCATGAGTCATTGTGTAAGAGAATAATTCGATATAGCCGTATTTGTTGACACATCAGTCAAACGTTTTACATCATACCAAAAGTAAATCAATAAAATAGACTTCCGTACATAAATATTTAGTGCCATATTGTCTTCTTACATTCTTATAAGGCAGGGAACTGATGAAAACGTGCATAACTATTCATCATTGGTCGGCTGCCACAAGATTGCTATACACAAACACCTCGGTAATCCAGCCAACTCCTGTTTAATACCATCCAGCAGCGACGCCCTGTGACGCCCATGCGTCGGATTTACAGGGCGTCGCGTCATACTGAAGAGTGACGTCAGCAAGGGCAAGAGGTCACGCGATGGGTCGGAACATTTTCAAAACATGTTGACAATTTGTCTTACAAAATGTTATTAAATATTTTTAAATATATATATTTTTTGTAAATTTACATTGTCTTCAATTCCAAATTAGTCACTAAAACACGAGAATTTTGCAATTGAAAACGGTGCATTGTCATTGAATGATAATAAATCGAATTTTACAATTTGAAAGTTTTCATGAAAATGAACAGATTCAAGATACATTTAGAATTATTCGAAAAAAATAGCTCACACGTGTTTAATATATAAAAAGAGTAAGGCCCAGGTTTACAATACCCTGCTAAACCACTAGTTAAGTTTTAAACGGACATTCCAGGAATGTCATTGGTTGTTGCCATGATAAAAAAAAGTCCTAACAACTGTTTAAAATTTAGCAGAGTAAATTGAAAGACCGGCCCTAAATCAACCTTTTTTTTAAATTAAAAACTCGTATAAATTATGTTTTATGATATACAGGCCAATTAAAATACAATGATACAACGAAACCATGAGTATCTTTTGAAAGAGCGTTTTACTTGTCATTGTCATGTCATAGTTTAGTCAGGACCTAAACTCTCTTTGAACACAAGTAGATAATTATTATGTGTACTTATTGGACAGACTTGGGTAGTAATGTAACGAAAGTAACGCGTTACTGTAACGAAATTACTTTTTTGGGTAACGAGCCAGTAATTTCATTACATTTTTTTCCAAGTAATAAGTTATATAATCTCACTACTTTTAAAAAGTAATTTACCCAAGTCTGTTATTGGACTATGCTTAGAAAATCTACCTCAAATGATCGCAATTTTTTATTATGATACATCGGGTCCTTCTACAACTATTTTCGATTGCTAGCGGAATCGTAATGTGTATTCATAGTTTGCACGTGACGCCATATCATTGTTGGCCACCATCTTGATGGCACGCAGAATAGCTTTGATTCTCTGCTTTTTTGACGATATTTTATAGTTAATGAGTACCTGGAAAATTTTATTGGCTCCAGAGATATCTTTAGTACGAAGAGGAATCATTCACATTACAAAAATACATCGATTTAACTCAATAAAGCTATAAATATGACACGTCAACGTGCCAACATAATGTCCGTCCCAGGTGTAAAATGCAATACTGTTGCATTGCTGATATAAAACAAAAGAAGGTCGTGCAAGTAGGGTTGCCATCCGTCCGGTTTTACCCGGACATGTCCTCTTTTTTGGGTGTCTTTTTTTGTCCGGGCGGCTTTTTAGGAAATTGACGAAATGTCCGGGTTTTTGAATTTGTTGTTAAATATTTGTACAAAATGCCATTCATGAAGTAGTAATGAATTAAAATGAATTATTTTCTCCGAATTTTATAGTCCAAAACGCATAGAAATGGCTCAAATTCATTTTTAAAATTCAAAATTTTCTTGGGCCTGTAAGGCCCCAGACCCACATATTGCTGAGGGGCCCAAAATTATGGAAATTTAGTGATAATTCACTTCTAGATGCTGCTAGAAAAATGTCCATAAATGTGGAAATACTAGTTTTACGTAATATCAAAATCTCTGAAAAATTATTATTCCAAAACGCATAGAAATAGCTCAAATTAATTTTTTAAATCCAAAATTTTCCCGGGCCTGTGCGGCCCGGACCCGCATGCTGCTGGGGGGCTCTCCCCCCAGACCCCCCATTGGTGTCATGAGCAAAGTGTTTTCCCCAGAATATCGTTTTTGGATAGCACATATACAATTTCCTTCTCGAGATCTGATACCCTCTTTTTCGAGTCATGGCGTATGGCAACCCTACGTGCAAGCAATGAACCGAGCTGAACGAGGCCCCTGGTCTGTTGATAGCGTCTTGAAGAGAGTTCACTTGTGATTGCATCTCGCATGGCGCGTGGACCATCATGAAGACACCCACTGGCGAGTGCAGGAGGACAATAGCCAGTCACCGAGATGTCATCAGATAGCACGGCTGCTGGCTCCAGTGCATTGCGACAGAGTTCAGACCGACACACAACTCGGATGACTCGACTTCAGTGTTCAATTCAGACATTTTAGCAAGAGGTATAGCTGGAGGGATGCTCCCAGAAAACTGCCGTGCAGCGAAATTTTTGAAAACTGGACTATCTTAGATTGGTTTAAGAGGGCTTGGTAGTGAGTTTGACCTTGACGAGTTTTTTAATCGATTTTTATCAACATCTTTTTCCAGTGTAATTGTTAACAAAATAGGGCTATGGAGTATGGACGTGAATTCAGAACAGTTCAATGAAAATAATTTCATAGTTTGGAATAAGTTATTAGTTTTATTTTGTCCAACAGGTGTTTAGAACCCGAAAATTTAGTAATTTTCGGGTTCTAAACACCTGTTGGACACAAAAAACTAATAGCTTATTCCAAACTATGAAAATATTTTCATTGAACTGTTCTGAATTCACGTCCATAGCCCTATTTTGTTAACAATTACACTGGAAAAAGATATTGATAAAAATCGATTAAAAAACTCGTCAAGGCCACGCTCACTAAAAAAATCACAGTTCAAGAGTTGTCTAAGTAGGGGAAAAAGTAGGAGTTGACATTTTCGGAGAATATGAAATGCCTCGAGGATATTGCTTCAGAAATAGAAATTCACTCCCAATATGAGCAATAATGTGAGATATGAAATTGTTGGAATGACACGATAGTAGAGAAGAAAGTGTATGTGGAAATAGGATATTTTCCCCGGCCCGGCCTGGCTTCATCGCTCGACTTTGTAAGCGATCGGCTATGACGTGTCAACGCTATTCTCCCATAAGAGTTGTCGATCGGCTATGACGTGTCAATGTTATTCTCCCATAAGAGTTGTCGATCGGCTAGGACGTGTCAATGTTATTCTCCCATAAGAGTTGTCGATCGACTATGACGTGTCAATGTTATTCTCCCATAAGAGTTGTCGATCGACTATGACGTGTCAATGTTATTCTCCCATAAGAGTTGTCGATCGGCTATGACGTGTCAATGTTATTCTCCCATAAGAGTTGTCGATCGGCTATGACGTGTCAATGTTATTCTCCCATAAGAGTTGTCGATCGGCTATGACGTGTCAATGTTATTCTCCCATAAGAGATGTCGATCGACTATGACGTGTCAATGTTATTCTCCCATAAGAGTTGTCGATCGGCTATGACGTGTCAATGTTATTCTCCCATAAGAGTTGTCGATCGATCGACTAGGACGTGTCAATGTTATTCTCCCATAAGAGATGTCGATCGACTATGACGTGTCAATGTTATTCTGCCATAAGAGATGTCGATCGACTATGACGTGTCAATGTTATTCTCCCATAAGAGTTGTCGATCGGCTATGACGTGTCAATGTTATTCTCCCATAAGAGTTGTCGATCGACTATGACGTGTCAATGTTATTCTCCCATAAGAGTTGTCGATCGACTAGGACGTGTCAATGTTATTCTCCCATAAGAGTTGTCGATCGACTAGGACGTGTCAATGTTATTCTCCCATAAGAGTTGTCGCTCGCTGTTGACAAAAGTTACACGATCAGTGCTGTTACAAGTTCACGACAAGATCAACCGAGCAGGGCCGATCTCGAGAACAAGCACGAAGTCATTTCGGCTTATCATTTCTGATCATGATATGATATCCTTACGGCAGTGAAATGCTTCCGTTTCGTTTTCGATATAGAGTAGTTGAATCACTCTGGTTGCTCAATCTTGATTATTTTTCTGGGGGGCATGCAATTTTCCAATAGTTTTAATCATATTTTATACAGTTAGGAAAGAAAGATATTAAAAGGAAATACAGAAATTGCATCGAATAAAATAAGGAAATTCAATCAAGGCAGGGGGGGGGTAATGCCACCCCCCCCCCCCCCCCCCCCTTCCTACGCGCCTGTGTCTACATGGCAAATAAGCGACCCAGCGCCAAGTATAATCGACATCCTCGTCATCTTGCTCTTGCGCTGGGCAGCAAGTGCGATGTGACGTCACTGAAGATGAACGCGATGCACTGGCAGCAGGAACTAGGTTACTTGTTTCCGCTCCACAAACTCCCACTTGGATCATTTCTCACACTCGCACGGGCCGTGGTGATGCAATCGCGAGACATTCGCATTGTTGCGCTGTCCAAGTCCATTGTTACGCGAGCATTGTTGGGAACGAAGTAGCCTACTGGTTGGGGGGCAGAGCAGGAGCAGAGGGGGGTAAAGCGAAAACCCGTCATATTTACCAAAATCATGACCCCCTCCCCCCACCCCCTCGCCGCAGGGTTCAGCAATACCTCGTAACACAAGTTTATCGTTGTGTTACTGTTGTATATTTTTCTTGTGTGAAGCTGCGAATCGATCCACAACTTTATGATTGTGTAGGCTTTATCACGATATAAGAAAGAATCATAGAATGCTTATACTCAGGAAAACAGTAGAATGGCGAGGGGCATGAAATGCCGCACGTGCAAAATATTCACGTTTATATTCTAAAACAAAATCTGTTACACATGAAGTGTATATTATATAACCTAATGTTTTTTAGGTTCAATCTGGATAATTACTGTTATTGCAATATATTTGTGATTTTATATTTCTTGCCAGGTAAATCGTAGCGCCGCCACTGTTGATCCATTGCTGTAAATCTATTTGGCAGTCAATGGTAAAACGAAGGCTATACAATGTCTATGGTAAAACATACCTACAGATATTGTTTAAATTGCATTGCATCAATTCGTGTTCTATTTTAGTGGTGTTTAACGCCTGCAACTGAGCTGTTGGACTAAAACATGTAGAACGTCGCCAAAGCGGCTTGTTTGAGATAGTTAAGGGAGGTAATTAAATCGCGAAATAACAGAAATTGATCGAATACAATCGGCATTTCATTACAGTCCATTCATTCGAGCAGTCCACGAATGAGTTGTCAGAGTTCCACAATTTGTTTTTAACGTTCTAGTTTGGTATTGGAACTACGGAAATGTTTAAATTCTGAAAAAAAAGATATAGCAAGACAAAAATGTACGCCCAACGTGGGGCTCGAACTCACGACCCTGAGATTAAGAGTCTCATGCTCTACCGACTGAGCTAGCCGGGCGATGCGGTCCCGTGGAGAGATTGTCCGTTATCTAGTACCTAGTCGGCCCTCTTCACACATTTCTTCATTACGACATGCACTCAAATGCATTGCAAAGCTGTACGATACTTGCTACAGTCTTGACAACGAATTAGTTGCATCTACCGCAATTCATGATGTATACCTAAAAAAAATCCAGCTCGTAGCGCATCAAGTAAAGAGATATTTGAAAAATGAAAACTTTTTATCTAGATTCTAGAATCTGAGCTTTGAGAGAAGGTTGTATAGAATCTAGGAACATAAAAATGCTTTTTATTCAGAGCAAAGCTCTAACTACCATACCCATGGGCCAAGGTCGGGGCAGAGCTAGGAAAACAACGTCATACGGGTTTAGGGGGGCGTGGGGGGCGCGCCCCGCAGGGCGTTTTTTTGAATGACTTTGAAATCAATTTTCAGACGTTATGAGGTGTATTTTGTTGAAATATTCAATATTTTTTAAATATTGCACTTTGGGGTGGTAAGAGACATGTTTAAACTGCCCCGCAGGGCATTTTTTTGTTGTTTGACACTTTGAAATCAATTTTCTTTAGTTTTTTGGCTACAAAATGTAACTATACGTGAAGCCCCTGAAAATGTTTATGTTTTCCTGACATCCAGGAGTGGGGGGGGGGGGGGGGGGTCAAGCGTCCCCCTTGCCCCTCCCATGACCATACCATTGTGAACCATAACCGACCATTTGAAATATCCACGTAATAACCGAACGGCGGCAATGGACACTACAACACATCTCTGCAAACGCATCCGGCTAGGAACTGTCACGCGCGGCCACGTGGTCTAGTGCTGTCACATGACTCACAATGATTGCGCGCGCGTGCCGTCTCGACTCCGAGCTGCGTGACATCGGACAAGGCCGTGACAATGCTAGACGGCCGTGTGTTAACAACATATAACAAGCTCCTTGCTTGTGCTCGGTGTTGACACTTGGACGCACGCGCGTGCAATCTGCCGGCCAGAGCAATAGCATGGCAACACCTGCTATTTGTTTTACGAGACATATTTGGGCAAACATCTAGAGCCATGGGGGGGGGGGGGGGGGGGGGATGTATACCATATACGTAGTTTTATTGCTAGGATAACGCTGAGTGTAACGTATTATATGATGCACACAATCAATCATACATAATAATGACAGTAAGTGCAAAAAATTACTGTCTGGATTAAATATATATCAAATGAAATCTGACCATTTTGATTTTCAACCAAACAGATTTGTTTAAATAGAAGCTTTCTAAACCTAACTAGACGAAGGCCTCAAAAATTGTGAAACAATTCTATTTGATAGGTCAATGGCGTGACAATGTTCATTTTATATAACCAAGCAGAGAGTGCAGCCCTCAAAAGCTATAGGGTACACTAAGTCAGAGTGATTAGTATATTATGTGTACA
This sequence comes from Leuctra nigra, assembly GCA_934045905.1. Taxonomy (NCBI): domain Eukaryota; kingdom Metazoa; phylum Arthropoda; class Insecta; order Plecoptera; family Leuctridae; genus Leuctra; species Leuctra nigra. Next base: position 31,304,997 of record OW203769.1, read on the forward strand.
AAATGTCAGCCCGATCGGAAGAACAATGTGATCTGTGACGTCGTGGAAAACAAAGAGTGTACAAATGTGCCAAATGCTCGCTCAATCATAAATTTTAATTCTTCGACCGATTTTTTATATCGATTTTGTATTTTTATATTTATTGCGATAATTTAATTTCGTGGTTTTGATTGTTTATTAATTAGATTTGTGTTTTTGTGACATTTTGACGTGATTAATGGATTTCTTTGTTATTGCATTTTTAAGATTTGATCCTGTAAATGTTTTCAACACCCCCAATGCAGCCAATGCAACAAGCCACTAATGTGACTGCCACTCAGCTGCACTGCGCAATGCATGCACTGCCTACATGATATCATCTGTGATAACGTCAGCCTTGCAATGACTATCTTGGCATTGCGATGCACTTCACGGCTAATAGCTGCTAATGACAGGTGATTACTGTCGTGAATGCTACTACACAATCGACATCAACAAGCTACAGTTATTGAAGTCTTTAGACCTCGAAGAAGTTCGTTTATTAGAGCTAACTGGACTTCAAAGTTGACCGTTAGGCAACTTAAGACGGCTGGGTAGTGAGTTTGACCTTGAAGAGTTTTTTAATCGATTTTTATCAATATCTTTTTCCAGTGTAATTGTTAACAAAATAGGGCTATGGACGTGAATTCAGAACAGTTCAATGAAAATAATTTCATAGTTTGGAATAAGTTATTAGTTTTATTTTGTCCAACAGGTGTTTAGAACCCAAAAATGTAGTAATTTTCGGGTTCAAAACACCTGTTGGACACAATAAAACTAATAGCTTATTCCAAACTATGAAATTATTTTCGTTCTGAATTCACGTCCATAGCCCTATTTTGTTAACAATTACACTGGAAAAAGATATTGATAAAAATCGATTAAAAAACTCGTCAAGGCCACGCTCACTACCAAGTCCTCTTAAAGCTGAAGGCAACCAACATATCACATTTATTTTATTTTTTACGTAAATTACCAAGCAAAAATCAACCATTGTTCGTTACTATACCGTAAGTGTATGCAGTCTAAAACCTGCTAAGACATGGAGCCTCTTTATTTAGGTTATTGAAAGAAAGTTAATCAATCTTTCGGGTTTATTTGGAATTCGAGTGGAATAGGAAAACGCTCTGTGTAACGTGTAGTGAACCTTTACATTGCCTGCTTATTGATATTTGTGTGAAAGTTGCTGATCCGCTACCGAGAACTCTTGAAAGTTCTTGAAGAATATCTAAAAATTGTCAAAATCTTCTAAAATAATCGTCCCAAATGCCCATCCAAAATTTGAAGTAATGATCGGTTATTATTCTTATTCTTTATTGCATTTTATAATTTAATAACACTGTTGCAGGAAAGTCGTTTATAATAAATAATACACAATTATTACAACCTAAAATTACAAATCAAATACAATTGCAATTAGAATGTAGTATACAGGGACGACGCTAAGGGGGGGCTTGGGGGGGCCACGGCCCCCCCAAACCAAATGTGGGAAAATAAATATCTTGAAAGTCTATACTTTTCTTCAATTTTTTGCACTGTTCAAATTATCAAATAAAACTTCAGCTGACAATGTTTTGCAAATAGGCATTTTCGTACGCCATACATAATGAAGTTTCTAAGAAGTATAGCAGGGTTGACAAAAATTGGATAAGATACGGAGCTTCAAGATAGGAAAGATCTTGCAATGGAGACTCTAAGTTTCAAATTAGGAAAGGAGAGATTGAAATGGTTTCGTCGATTGAAAGGGATGGGGCAAGAGAGGATACCGAGAAGGGAGGCAGATAGAGCAGCAATGGGAGGGAAAAGAAAGGCAGGGAGACCGCGAACGAAGTGGATGAGTGGAGTGAAGGTGGCTGTGGAAGAAAGAGGAGAGTCTTGGGAAATAATAAGGGACGAAAAATAGTGGGAAGACAGTTCATAAAAATTAGTGTAGGGATAATTTTTTGAAGGCTTCAGTTTTTTAATTATCCCCACTAGGCGCGTAGGAAGAGGGGGGGGGAATGGAGGGAGAATCCTCCCCTCTGATTCAATACCCCTCCCTATGTACTTATATATTTATGTGTCAAGAAAAAAATGTGCTAAAAAAATGTTAAAATCGCATAGAAATGCACCAAATTGATGTCTGAAATTCAAAAAAAATTCCGGGGCTGAGCGCCCCGGACCTGCATATTACTGGGGGGGCCCTCCCCCCAGCCCCCCATTGTCTTCGTAAACACTAGTATCTCCAGCTCAAGTTACTTTACATATTATTCCCTCCCTTGCAAATTTAGTTCCTATGTGCCTGATCCCCACGCCACAATATGAAAATATACTTGTGAAAATACGTTTGCCCCCCCTACAAAGTTTATTGCCCTACCTAGGGCAATATAGGGCTACCTAGGGCTACCTAGGGGAAAATATACTTGTGAAAATACGTTTGCCCCCCCTACAAAGTTTATTGCCCTACCTAGGCCCCCCCTGTATACAAATCCTAGCGTCGTCCCTGGTAGTATAATGTATCATTCTAATTCTACTGAGGGATAGAATTAAGGCTGAATTATAAACGATTCAAGTTTCCTTGAATTCAACCCTACAAGGAAACTTGAACCGTGTAATTCAGGTTTTAGAGATTAACAAATTCGTCGAGAGTTTGAAAGACATTCTTCGTTTTCGGCTAAATTTCAATTTGCAACCAATCACAAGATAATTTTCAAATCTATGACAGTGAGCGCTCTTGTGGACAGTACGCAGTCGGAACTTCAAATCTGCTGGAAGAAGTCTAAATGAGCCTTGTGTGGCGCCAATGCAAGTGACAGTGGCGCGGGGGGGGGGGGGGGGGGGGGGGGGGTGTATCTTTTCTCAAGTGCTCTCGGAGCTGGATAAGGAGAGGATGACGTCATAAGCTGGAGATATTAGCGATCGCTGTGAGATCAGAATGACGTCAGCGGGATGATAGAAGCACTTCCTATGTACACTTGGCAGAGTACAAACTCGATTCGAGAGAAACGGGTTGGTTGGTCCAGATTTGAAGACATCATCTCTAAGTGAGCACTGATTTCATTGATATTCCTGACCACCAGCCAATGCGTTTCGTTCAAATACTGTTTTTACTTTGGCCAAGAGGCCACGTAGACCAGGGGTCAGAAGCCTCCTTTGGTGAAGGATCCAATTTCCCAAACGTTAATAAATTAGATAATACTGGAAGCCGCAGTAAAGGCAATCAAATGTAATACATCGAAAATAATACATTGAATTACTAGTTTATTATGATTTTATGAACGAATTCATATGAAAGAAAATTATGGAATCTTGAAGTTGAGCTTTAAAACAGAATAGTGGGAAGAGAATCAC